>JAVQJD010101449.1:0-12427 GCA_036023655.1 Nannoperca australis
AAATGAGTTAACGTTGATATTTAGTGGTGTTGATGTGTATTTTAAGTGTGGTGAGAGAAGCAGACCTGTCCCACCACCTCGCCCTGATGAGCGGGGTGAGTGAGAGAACGAGTGGTTGAACGAGAGGGCATGGTGTTGCTGTGTTCTCTGGGCGGATCCACGTCTCCGTCAGTGCCAGGGCATGAAGAGAGGCCTGGGATGCAAAGGCTGGGATGAAATCTGCCTTGTTCACGGCTGACTGGCAGTTCCACAGTCCTACAGAGAGAGAAGAGGCGAAGGGAGAAGATCTGGGGATACTTCTGGAATCAATGGCTCCAACCTCTCCCAACTCTACTGGCATGTCAAACGACGGAATAAAAATAATCTGCTGCTCTAAATAATGGAGCAATGTATCCTTACCTATGTGTTTACATTACAATACATTTAGCAGAAACTTTTATCCAAAGCAACTTACAAGTGAGGAGGTGATCGGGGGAGTCAGGCGTTGAACCCATGACTTTCTGGTTGAAGGGCACACAGCTGTACCTCTCAGCCACCACACCTCCTTCAGGCAATGTGATGCAGTTAATATTGTGAATAAAAAAATTAAAGGCCTCTGGCCTTATCACTCCCTGTAGGAAAACACTAAGCTCAGTACAGCAGGGAGGGCAGAGTGACAATGATATTTTCCATTATTATTCAGAATATGACAATATTCCAAGTTTGATATGGGTCATGAAAACAGCATTTTCCATTTCAATACTCTGAATTAGGCCTTTTTCCAAATTTTGCATTTTCCGATTAAGACATGAAGCGTATGCCGATATTATTCATGTTTTAGGAACATTCTTTGGACATATATACAGCAGTTTACAGTCAGCTCTGTGCGTTGGAAACAAACCAACTAGCCAACAGTTTGCGAGACATTATTAAAGACTTTGAATGTCAACCTTCAAGACAGTGGTTGAATGAATGGAAGAAGGAACTGTGTTCGCACGGTCGACAAGGCTGCATGTAAACAGGAATATTAGTGGAATATTAATTTTTATTAGCAATGTAAACAGCTTAGTAGTATAAAACGGAATCTTTTGTGCATGTAAATGTAATCAATCATCTAAAATCAAAAGAGTGCATTAGATATATGTTGCAGTGAGGGGAGTTTGCCATGTGAGTTAAGTGGCCTTGAACTGACTGCCTGAATTATCTTGTAGCCTTAGCTTCATTTGTGATATCTTGAATACTTGAAAAATGTGTTCCACTTACCCTGATTGAACCATTTCAGGTAAGCAGTCAAGCAATGTTAGGCCCAAATTAATCCCCACATGGCACTTTCAGATCCAGACCTTTTCAGGTGGCTTATTGCAGAAAAATCCCTCTTGGAATGAGGAGTTTTCAAACATACTTCATGATTATTTTTTAAAAACATGATTATACAATTGAATATTTAAATGGAAAGGAAAGTTCTCTGATTATTAACGTATGTCAATATGATGCATTTAATGTTGTGAATAAATTTTTTTTTATATTATTCAGTATTTCTTTGTTTTTAGATGCTCAATAAAAATAGTTACCTCTTAGGTCAATCAAAAGTGCATCTACTGGCTGTTTACCCCTGCTTCCAGTCTTTGCTAATCTAGGCTAATTACACCCTGACTTCAGCTCTGTGCTTCACACACAGACACGCGATTCGTATAAATCTATTCTCAAATAAAGAAAACGTGTATTTTCTTAAAATCTTGAACAACTCCTTTAATGTAAGTCTATAAATGCAGTCTGTTGGTCACAAATATTTGAGTTTATCAGTCCTCCCCTACCTGTCCATCAAATCTATCTGCTGATTATGCACTAAAAGCTCCTTGCGCACTCTTTGTTGTTGACTGATATTTTGCATCATATATTTTACTCTCCAGTGTGTGCTTTCTAGTGTAGATGACATCATTGTTGGTGGCCTTCAGTACAGAAGCCTCTCCCTGCATCTTTACCTTCTCCACACTGTGCCCATCACATTCCTTCTGCCTGTGATCCGACAGCCAAGAGCCCTCACTTTGTTGTTCCTCAAGTCGCTTTTCTTTTTCCACAGCTCTTTTGTAGGCCATTTTGATATGTTTATTTACTGTGTGGATGGCTTTGATCAGAGCCGGGGCAAGGAGAGTGTTGTTGGAAAAGTGTGTGAATGTGTATGTGTGTGTGTGTGTGTGTGGGGGGGGTGGGGGGTTAAATGTCCCTGTGGAGGAAAATGCTTGTGAGCAGGCTGCCATGTCCACTAAAGCTGAAGAGAGACAGCTGAGGGAGGTTGGGGCAGATGCATAGCAGGTTGTGCATTTCTCCAGAACTTAACAGTGTGTTACTGCAACACACTTAGGAAAAACCTCGGTCACCTACTGACCACATCCGAGGCCACTGTGTGAGGTCCGGGCTAAAGCACTTACAATGCGTGTACAGGCTTTAAACAAAGCCTTGGACTATACAGACCAGAAAACCTATGTGATCCAGGCTGATATATTGGTTTGTCAATACTGGACTATTATTAAGATCAGCTATTGGCCACTTAATTTCATCTACACACCAAAATGATGTCGGTTCCTCCCTGACCACTGCTACATGAAAACACCCTGTAAAACCTATTTATTTGCTTTGCACATGGGATGTATTTACAGATGAAAATAAGCCTTCATCTCAAGGCCATTTCAGCCTTTGAGTTTAAAGAGGAAAAATCCCATTACTGTCACTGTCTGGTAAAGAGTGTCTTTGAACAGATCACCTGACACCACTTGATCTTAGCAGGTGAAAGCCTCTGTGATCACTTATTGTGTGTTTCAATACAGCAGAATAGAGAACACCATGCAGGCATTATTGATGGATTGATAGACTTATCTACAGTATGTGTTTGTATTGTCAGAAACAGAAGTTGCATGAAATTATTGGGTGTTTGTCCATATTGAGAAACTAAATGAGTTGTTACAGAAAGAGCTGACGGTCACAAAGACTTGGCAGTTACATTGGTGCTAAGCAGAGGCTTTTCTACATGCATTTTTAAAAGAATAGATTTACATTTTGGTAAATAATCTTATTCGCTTCTCATATCTATCCGTTAAATTCAATTTCAATTCAATTCAATTTTATTTATATAGTGCCAAATCATAACAAAGTTAGCAGGAGAGAGAGCAGGGGGAAGGAAAACATACAGTAGTAGAGTAGAGTAGAGAGAGCAACTCAGTGCATCCTACGAGTCTCCTGGCAGCCTAGGCCTATAGCAGCATAACTAAGGGGTGCCTTAGTAATGCACGCACTGACGGCCAGGCTCATGCGTGCATTCACTGCATATGCGGTTCAAAATTGGTGCATGTGAGTTTGGAGGGGGAAAGGTTAGGCATTCAGTCGAAAGAACACTGTACCAATTGCCAAGCATGGTGGTGGTATCACAGTCTGGGGCTGTCAGGTGCAATGCAGAAAGTAGACAGAATAATGGGGAAGCAAGATATGGTATCTTTGGGATGGCTACATCCAGAGGAATACTGAACCAGCCAAAAAACTCTTGCCAGTTGGACTGAGTTTTGAAAACCTTTGTTGTGTTTTAAAGGGCAGTTAAACATGAGACATATTGTCTTTTGATTTGGCAAACATTAAACTCACTTTGTATAGTCCACATGTCATGTGGCCCTCTTGTCACTGGCTGCGACCAGCTCCACAATCTCCTTCTCCTTTATATTCGAATTCAGGAATATTCCTAACCTTGATAACATAATGGTTCAAATTAAAAATTTTCCAGACTTTCAAGACTTTGTACAAACCCTTTTTATTTAACAAATTATATCTGACATAAGAACAGGAAATGAGTGACACTGTAGCCCAGTTAATCTGGAGGAGCAAGTCACAGGAAAAGCGCTTTACAAACTTTTCAAAAAGTCATTATTCCGCTGGTCAAGATCCACAGTTTATTGGGCATGGCTGAAAGCCTGCAGACACCGTGGTGCACCACCAGGGCACAAACCAGCACCTCTGGCATGGTTTATGTCCCGGTTTTCTCCCACAGTCCTGTTTGACAGTTCTATGACGAAGCCCCGACACGCAAAGGCAGGGATGATTGATGTTCAAACTTTAAGGAGAGGACGGACGACGGGGTTCCCAACTCGGCTTGATAATGACCCCTTCCACCTGAACTATCCTGAGTTGAACGGCAGCGGTAAGGAACGTGTCCGGGATTGTTTCACATGTGACTGTTTGAGAGGAACCGGAACACAGCAGCCTAATACAGAAATCCGCCTCTACTTCTTTTGTATTTTTATGCTTAATCCTTCACTTTGTCTCTAACGGAATTTAAAGACAACATGGGAGGGTTTCAACTGCTCATCGCTGTTGTGTGGTCCTTGGAAAAAGATTAATTCACAGAATCGGTTGGTGGAATGTTGTCAGTTTTTTGTGTGTGTGTGTGTGTGTGTGTGTGTGTGTGTGCGTGCGTGCGTGCACAGGCGCGTCTGAGAGACTGTATTCTATCTGCGTAAAACACTGGGTAAGTAACTCTGGTCTCCTTGTCAATCTGCAGTACAACTGAAGTCCGACTTTCTCTGCGTAATCTGTTGACACAAGCGTACAGGCGCACACAGAAAGCCAGGGGCAGTAAGTAACAAATGTAACAGCAGTCAGTCTGGCACTGCAGCGCTGTCCATGGTGCTGAACATCACCTCACACTGTCTGTCTCTCTCACTCTTTCGATTTAGTTGTTTAGTCTGCTTCTTTGGCATGAAGGTTATATAAACGATCGACACCAAAGCATTATCAGCCTACAAATGAGTTGCATGAATATGTCAGATAAGGGTGTATGTGTATGTTGCTTAATTAAGGGTTTAAGTTGCAGTGTATCCAGCTCAGCCTCAGTCGGGCTTCATTGTAAACCATCACCCTGCAGACTGGCAAGCTTTTAACTCACCAAGAATTCAAACTGGATCTATGCTGTGGACTAGCCTATCAGTTTTGTGTGCTGGGATTATATTAATTCCTTGAAAGTGAATTGAACTAATGCTGGACACAATTTTATCAGAAGCACCAGTTCATTCAAATTGCATACATACTTTAATACATAAAGATTAACATCTGTCACTTACCCATGTGGTATTGAACCATTCAGAAAGTTCCGGTTTCATGTGCGAGAACATGTGTTGGTTAATCTGTCTCTGTCTGGATATTCCAAAGTGAAAAAATAATGTTGAGGTATTCAAATGTATGATTAAATGCTCAGTCTCAGAGAGGGATGCATCAAAACCTGGACAAATAAAACCAAAACAATGTGCATGGCTAGATATTTTTGGAGGTAGCTTAAGTGAGATATAATAAATAAATATATATTTTTGTGTTTGGCGAACCAGCACTTTTAAGGCAGTTTAATCTATGAGTAAATTCCTTGTACTTACTTAGCTTACTAAATAACACATTATATTGTGTTTATTTAAACACAGTATGTAATTTATGCTGCTATTGGTCTCCCAATCAAAACAATAACAAAAAAAAACATAGTTTGATGATGTCATGAAGTAGTATGGGATCATGGGAGTTTAACATCTGACATGAAGGAAATGTAGGAAATGTGTATATGTTATATTCACATTATATTTAGTCACATGGATTCACATTATGTCACATGACGACAAGACAAAGCAAGTGTCCTAAAGGGGGAATGAACAAACAGACTTTTCACAACATGGCAACCAATAATAACTTACGACTGCAGCATCAGTAAATTATGTATTATCCTTTAATAAAGCCATTAGTTCCAACTTATAAGCACTTGGTGGTGTTGATAAAGTAGAGATAGTCATGGTCTATGTGAGAGACACTAGTGTGTGCTAGCAAATACCAATGTTCTAGCTTCATCAGCTGATTGCATGGTAGATGAGATTGTAAATGCGAATGCCTTTTAACTTTTGTGAAGTGTAAACGTCAGCCTGCATAACATATTCCAATCAAGACTTGAATTCTCCATGTGGAAAACCTATCAATGTTCTTCCTGAGACGCTATTCTGCCAAGTATTTTCATCAGCATCATGAGCACGTTAGCATAAAACATCATGGATAGGAGCCCAGCACTTAGAGACAGGGGCTTGTGTCTTAAATGTTGCCTATTCCATCCTGGCTGCCATGGAAAATCTGGAGTCACAAGCTGTGGTTATGTGTGATATTGGAAAGATAACACTCATTTAAGAAACAAAAGCAGGAACACAGTTTGATTTTTGCACTGTATATGACCATGAGCTGTCATTTCATGTTCACAGCATATTCTTAGCCAGTGCTTCATTTGTGCTGCTCTTGAAATGTCAGTTCACACGACCCTTTATTGCTCTGTGTTTGGGTAATGTTACTGTTAATGCACTACTGTGATGCATTTGCCTCACTCCTACATCCAAACAACATGGAAGTAATAGGCGGTAAAGCCATCTGAGCTCAGCTTTCAGGGTGACATTTAGGGGATGAATTAGAAAGCAACAATAAATAGTCCTTAGAAGAGAAAATGAAAGAAAGTAGAGCTGATCCATGTATGTATTGGTGTATTGCTTTACGGTGACTCAAGGTCATAATTTACCCACCTTTTATTTACTACTTCAGTTATGAAGACAACACAGTCTTTTTCTCTCAGCCACCAGTCAGATTGTGAGTAGGACTGAAAAGAGAGCAAGCAGACTGAGTCCCAGCTGACACACTGACTGCCCACTGAGCTGAATCAATTCCATTTGACTCAGTCTGATTTGAAGTCTGTGCACCCTTTCCTTCTTTGTATCATGCAACGTAGTGGAAGAGCTCTATATGTGATGTGTCTGGTTGTTTGTATACACACATGGCTGTTTATATGCACCCAATGTTGACATGTGCGATTTTCTCTTCTATCAAGGACAAGGACAATGTGATTTGTGCTATCTGATCTGTAAAGTGTAACATTTTAAATAACAGAGTAGTTTGGAAAATACCTATTTGTGTCTTGTGTTTTCTGTACAGAGCTGGAGTCAGGACATGGTCAGCCTAGCTTAGCGTAAAGTCTGGAAGCAGGGAAAAACAGCTAGCCTGGCTCTGTCCAAAGTTAAAAAATAAGCCATGTAGGCTTCTGAGGTGTATTCTGGGAAGTTTTTCTGTATTTTGATATAAAAACCAATTAAAATTGCACACAAAGGAACAATCTCCATTCATTAAATGCAGTTTGCATACAAATTGCAACCTTATAGGTATAAATACATGGGACACAATTAGAATGTGGATAATGAACACCATGATGTGATGCTTGGGATGGAAATGATGCTATGAATCAAATAAAAACTAAAAAACATTTCTAGGTTTGCATGGTCTGTTAACAGATTGAGCCTGTGTGGTATTTGTCTTTTTGTTAAACCTTTCCAGTTGAGCAATATGGTTTTCTTGGCCATAGACTTGCTATTAAAATAAGTTTGGAGATGTTGTGAGATTGTGAATGTGCTCAGTTAATTAATCAGTTGGTTAAGCATTCCATTCACACAGAAATCCACATCAATATATTTTTTGTCTGCCATTTGATCCATAGCAAGGGTTTGTAGTCTTATTCGTAGAGTGCATTGTATTTGACAGTTTGTGGATTTCAGGGTAGTTACAGTACATTGTAGAGCAGTATATATAAACAAGTTTATCCATACGCCCAGAACCTTTGTGCAGTATTGCATGTATACACTGGCGGGGTGCCAGATATTAGCTGTACAGTCTTTACGGTAAATGCGGGTAATCCAGCCAGATTCCAGATGGGTTCTTAACAGACAGATTTAAGATTTATTCTCTCATCTCACTTGTGGAAAGAAGGCAAATACCCGCATTCCCCAAATTGTAAAACCATGTCTTTAAAGCTCTTTTAAAATCTCTTTATTCATTGTTTCCTAATACATTTGTTTTTGGGACATATGAGGTTTTTAGATGTTAGCGGTGTTATGAAACAGTTCAGTTAATTATGGTGGCTGTTGTCTGCACTCAAACAGAGGGGGCTTGATAACTGTAGACACACACACTTGCCACACACCGAGTCAACATGCCAATATTATCCATTTTGGTAAACACTTGAAAAACAGGTGATCACACAATCTGCCACTGGTTTTGTACAAATCCAGTTAACTTCAATGTTAGCTCTTTCTAAAGACACCACAGTCAAGTGAACTGAACTGAACATCTCAAATATTTGAACAGCAACTTTTGAAGATACAGTTTAAGAAGTTTTAACTTCTCAACTTGAATTTTCTTTGTTCACAAAATTTATTCAAAATTACTCCTGAAATAGTTCTCTGGTTTGGACATACTGTGAGGTAGATTTATGTGCACAAAGCATACCACCAATTTGCAGAGCACATTTTAATCAATTTGCACTTACAATCTGCGTGTAATTAGCGTTTGATTTACTAAGGCAGCAGCTCATTATGCAATCAGTGACTGGCTGTCCTCTAGATGCATTCTGAGTGCAAAGGAGAGCTCAGGAAGTGCAGTTCGGACAAGAAATTAAATATATTTGGAATAAATAACATTCCTACACATTTACTAAGGAAGAAAGACGATGAAGTCTGAGAAAATGATCATCTTTATTTGTAGAAATGTTAAGCATTTAAACAATGGTAGGAGTCATTACTCAAACTTTTGTCACGTCAATTTGTTGTGATAAAAAGAGTGGAGTCACAGCAGTGCAGGTGAGTGAACATCAAGTTCAACTTTATCAACAACCCTGTCTCCTAGAAATGCACCATGGGCAGGCAATGCATTCTTGGTGATGGAGCCAGCCTAAGTACAGCCTCCCAGAACTGCTAGTATGGCTGTGTACTCTTAGTGCTGTTGTTCATTACAGAAAAAACCCATATACTGTAAATGAAAAGCAGCAACTCCCCAGAATCAATGGCTTTCTGTTTCTTTTTTAATTCTGTCCAACAGGTTGTTTTTGTTGTGCATTCACTCTGTGATTTTATAAAATTCAAGTTAAAGTTTCCCACCAAAAATCGTTTAATATACCTGCACAAATGTCTACCTTTTTCAAGGCAGAAAATATTACGCATAAGACTGTCCCTCTCAAACTGTGTGAAGCTTCATGGCTGAATGCACAAACATCTTGCCCTAAATGCATACAGTATGTATTAAGGCTCCAGGTAAGTGTACCTGTGCACATAGAAGCACAGAAAGTGTCTGACTTACAGATGAAGATCTCCTTGCACTTTATTTCAGTGTCATACATTTTGAATATTTTTTTCCCTTTTACCATTCATTTTAGTAAGTCTTAAACCAGAACTGCGGTACATCTTCATGTAATTATTAGTTTTCTGCTTGATAATTCTGGAGTGGCGTACAGTAAACTATATAACTTTCCAGCACAACAATCCTCCATGCATCAAAATATATGTACAGAGCGTGTGCTTTCTATTGAAGCCTATAGGTGACTATATTAAAATGATAATGTAAGTTTGAAAACAAATGTAATTCCAGAATAGCATTATTAATTTTCCACATCTGTAAAAAGAAATTAACAAATTAAACACAAGTGGGAGAAATTTGCCTTCAGGGCATTAGGTACCTATAGGATTTGCCCTAAGCCTCTGCATTATTTGTCACTATTGTGAATTATTAAACCAGTGTTTAAACAGCTCAATACAACCAGTATAACTTCATAACCTAGTCTGGTGTAAAATAGCATCGCAGGGTAGTTAGTTCCTTTTTCATGTAACTGAAACAAATATGCATTATGTGGTTAATAGTTTATACAATCATATTTGGATTTCAGATACGTTAGTTGAACTGTCACAAGATAGTGTGCAAATATATGATTAAAGTAAGTAAAACTAAACACTTTCAAACTAACAAACAAAAATCCATCTGGAAGATGTCACTGTTCCTCAGGTAAACAAAACACTAGTTTCCAGGTTAATTCTTCCAGATAATTCAGTTTTCCACTCACTTTGACAATTACTACAACAATTTTCCAACAGCTCTCAATACCAACTAACTCTCCAGCACTCCAACCCACAACTACCACCATTAACACTCTTCAACCCATTTAATAGACCTGACGGCCCTTTCCTCCAGCTCAGCTGGCCAATCTGGACGGGTCGTCATCAGGCTGATCGATCGCAGGTGAGTTGTGCTCTTCAGTATCCAGGTGTGTGGATTTCTCTTGTTGGCTCCAGATGACGGATTCCATACAGTTCCTGTATCTCATGGTATGCATTTGGTAAACAATAGACTTTAACATGTCAATACATATGATTTGAGTCTGTCAATATTGTCATTTACATCATGTATTCTTTCCCAATAGATATAAACAGAACACATGTTTCCTTATTTACAATACAAGGTTGTATTGTTAAGTGAGGGAGGTGTGACGCTTCCTCACATACTGATAAGCCAAATATTTAAGACATAGCCTAGTAAACTACCGATTCTTACTCCTGTGACACAGAATTTACTGGTAGCTGTAGATAGTACAATAGTCCAGAACCTTTATACACTCTGATTGATAGAAGTTTAATTTTACTCAAATCGTAATATAGGCCCACAATTTATTTTAATTACACTAATTGCTATGAGATTATTAATGTTTATACCATTCCCCCATCTCATTCTATAGGTAGTGACAAGATAATTAATGAAACGTGATATAAATTATTTATTGTATGCACATGTATTCTCATGTTTTAAGCTTCTGTGATGTGAGCTTTTATTTTATGAATTAATAAATATTTGCAACAGTCAGATTATACATTTGACAGAAATCTGACACCATAATGGCAGAACTCGATCCAGTTTGCCCTTTGCTTTTGATTTTGTGTCTGCAGTTATTAATTGTGGCTTGCGTGTGTGCTTACCTGCCAGCACAGTTTGTTAACTTTGACAAGGATGTGGAATGACTACTATATCTGCATATGTGTGTGTACAGGAGGCTGTGTGTGCATTATAGTGTGTGTGGGTGGTGATGCATGCAAGGTAGGAAAATTAGTGTGTGTTTGTGTGTAAGTGTTAAATGACAGTTGTTACACTGTAATAACGAGTGACCAGGGGAGTGAAATGGAGTAGGCTCTATACATTGATCACCACCAAGGATTCCCCTTGGAATCAAGTGTGTGTGTTTGTGTGTGTGTGTGTGTGTGTGTGCGTGCACGTGATGAGGAGAAAAGTTAATTATCAGAGTAAGCATTTTTGGCTATTATGCACCGTGGCAAATAAACAACTCGAAAATGCAAAATATTCACCTGCTAATATTTTGCATTTCATACCACCAGCGATGCCAATTTGCAACAGACAGACAGACAGATAGATATTAGAAGCACAAGACTGGAGTACTGATATGAAGCCTATGTGTGCTCCAATTTGTATGCTCCAGTGCTTCCCATATTTGATGTATATTTATGACCTGCTATGAAACTGCTACTAACTCTACTACATCCAAAAGTAAACACTATCAGGTCCTCACTGTCCTGCATCTGGTGATGCTGCTCAACATGTTTTCAAGTTCATTGTCTTTAGAATTTGGTCCTTTGTCATATTATACAGGGCACTGAGAAACATAAACAATCAACAGTTCAGTGATCAGTGCCGTAGGTCTGTATGTCTGTGCATCTCCCCTTTATCATGCTGTAGATGGCACTGAAATAAGACTGAAGAGCCTATATACATCTACTCCACCACTGTGTCATTCCACTAATGCATAATTGGATTAATTGTTTAGTATATAAAATGCATGTTCACAGAAGTCAAGGTGATGTCGTCCAGACTGTTTAGTCCAACCCAACGATATTCAGTTTACTATGATAAAAAACATAGAAAAGAAAAAACATATTTACTGAGCCAAAACCAACTGATCAGTGGTATTCTAGAGTGATTTAAAGTTCTTATTAAGGGAGTACTCCCCACATAGCAATTTCAACGCTATAATGCCGCTGTTTTACCTGGTTTAAATTGGAGCAGTAGATCCAGAGAGAGAGAGTCTTTTTTAATCTATGCATTATTTTTCCTTGTCAAAACCTGGCATCCCCAGATTTTTCATTTTTAAACTTTTAATCGTCAGACCCAACTCCTGCTGAATCAAGTGACATCACTTAGGTCAATTTATGTTTATCTATTTCTCCCAAAGACCTGCAAACAGATCGTGTGTAAAATCAGTGGGGCAGTATTTATGTATCATGGGCTTCTTTCATGTGTTGTTCTGTATGCCTATGCATAATAAATGTTTGTGGATTTTGTCAGGCTCGGGGAACGGGGACCCAAAAAGCAGACGTCGGCCAAGGAACAGTCAAATACTTTTATTGATGACTCACTTGGAAAGCAGGACGTGAAAACGCAGGACATCAGATGCAATAAACAGAGACCAGACAAAGGAAACACCCAAACTTAAATAGACAGGAGGTGAACGAGGAAAACAGAAACAGGTGAGTCTAGGGCCCAGGTGACTAATCAAAAAGGGAGGGAAACCAGACAA
>JAVQJD010101452.1:0-13173 GCA_036023655.1 Nannoperca australis
GTGTGTGTGTGTGTGTGTGTGTGTGTGTGTGTGTGTGTGTGTGTGTGTGAGTGAGAGATAATGTGTATATATGTATATATTTTTTATATATATATATGCACTTGCCAGGTGTGCATTAAGGCCAGTAGTATACAGTTAATGATGAAAAAGGAGGTGCCTTCTTCTTGTGAAAGCAGACGTAGGCCCACTCCTCTGTACAGGTGTGAATACATTGTTTTTCTGTGTAAAAATGTGTATAAATGCATTCACAGGCACCCAGTGATCTCTGGGCCTGTTTCTCTGATGTACTGTTCTTTTTCCTAGACATATCTGGGTTTCCGTTTCCCTCGTCCTCGTCATGAGCACTCTGAACCACATGAAGCCTTTTACTGCACACAGAGTGAAGGGGGACGAATAAAGCTAATGGAAACCCACCTGAATCTTTGCTCTGTACCATTTTGTCCATGAACTGTAACTGAAGACGGACTGTTTTAGATAAAGCATGGGTACCGAGTCTGCATTTTACCCCGTAGAACCTCTAGAGTCTTGAATGTATGAACCCTGTTGTTTAGCGCCTCTCCAGCTTGATCTGAATGCATTTTGAAGAGAACCCTGCCGTCAGTCACAACCCCGAAAATGCAACACTGTCCAAGCACCGATTTTTCAAAAAGAAATGTTAGTTATACTTGTGTCTCACCAAGGGGTGTCTCTCTTTGTTCTTTATGGAACACAAATACAGTTTTTGTTATTAAAAAGAGAAAAAGTGTTGAAAGGTGTTGCTGTGTTTGCTTTTTTTAAGCTTAGTTCTGTGTTTATGTTGAGAATTTGGTTGAAATGATCTGAACTGAATATACATTGTTAAACAGCATATTGCACATTTTTACTGCGCTACCTTAATCATACTCATTTGAAACCTTAGACCACTTAATATTCACTAAATAGAAAATGAAAGCTTGTGACATAATACAAGGGTTGAAGAGACAATCCCCAAAACATACAACTGTTTAAAAATGTTTCAAGTGTGACTTTCCAAAATTCTAAGAAAGGGCTTCATAAACAAGGAAAGTTCTTGTACTTTCCTTTAGCAGTATAAGTCGATCTGTCCAGAGCACGACAGGCTGCAAGTTCCTTTGTTCACATTTGTTTGGAAGGTAAGTGTAATAATCCTCCTGGCCTGCAAATCAAAGAGCAATGACTGCTGTAAAGTAACCACATAGACTTCTGGGTAAATTCAAAGTACACAAAGTGGCTCAAACTGCTTTACCAATCACACGGCTTATACTTTCAGCAACCTTCTTCCAGAATTGCTGTAGCTTTTTAAGTGAAGTTCTCATTAACCATTTGTATTGTAATGATTTAAATGTTTGTGTTGACTGTGTCTGGGCTGTGTGACACGCCAATTTCCCAATCTGCCTCATCATGTATATCCTCCTTCATATCTTATTCTCCAAGCATCTTATTTTCTGGAAGATGAGTTTGCTGAATGTGATCACGACAAATCAAATAATAAACAGAAAGCTGACTGTTCCCAGTCAATGAGTGTCATTTCCTCAGTTTTACACAATATGCCTGAAACCGCACCCATGCTACAACAGTTTGACTGAAAACGCATCTTTAGCTGTGTTCTTCAGACATGTCCTGTGCAACATGTCATGTCACACAGGACTCTGGAAACCACTTTTGAAAAGCACTGAATCCTTCATTTAAATTGGCCCTTTGGCAAAACCTTAATAAATAGTTCACAAACTTCATGTTGTAGGCTACATATAATGTAGTCCAAGTGAGATATGAAATGAACACATTGCCAGCCAAAAGGTCCACAGAAGTGTCTGTTAACGATGCTGGATACTTGGAATACCTGGATAGCTGGATAGCTTCATTTAAACTTCTCTTTGATATGAACAGGTAGTAATGAGTTCTCTCAGAAAGTCATTTGTTCATTTTGGCCGCTGACTGGTTTGGGTCATTTGTTCATTAGACAGCTACACCGGCTCAGCATTGGACAGAAATGAGTAGTGTGCCACCACCCCCACTCCATCTACTGAATGAAATGAACGAATGACTCGAAAGAAAAAAGAGTAGTTCATTTTACTGAACGAGATTTAACCCTCTATGACATGGTGTTGCCCTAAGGCAACAAACTATACATATATATATTTTTTTACATTTTGACTTTAAAGCATGTAATTGTGATGGGTTGGAACCATGTGTGATTGTTTGTCTAAACAAAATGTTTCCTAATGTATATATGGCTTGTTTTCATGATGAGCGCACTTTATGATTGATTAATTGGGTCATTCCTGTTATACTGTGACTTTTCTGTCCCTATGATTTACTCACTCATATTTTCTTTAAAATGATTCAAATATTTATAACAAATGGCTTAAATGATATGTTTAGGTCTTCTTTATCACATAAACAGAGATAATTGACATTAAATATACTATGTTGTATTTTACACACCTTTTTATTGATACATGCATTCAATTTAATCATGTCCTCAGTGCAAAGTAGTCAACTTTGACACGAACTTTAAACCATGAAATGATAAACCTCAAAATACTCTTTAATTATGTTATAAACTAGGCAAAACTGCCTCTAATATTGTCAGGGACACCCAAGCTCCCACAGAATGAGGTGAGATATGTTTTACCCCAAAAATAAAAATTCATGCCATAGAGAGACGAAGAACTAAGTCTAAAAAATGAACCGGTTATCCCACCACTAACTGCGGCTACATTGTTGTTGTTGTTGTTGTTGTTATGGAGGGAGGCGATCAGCTGGTTCTGTTTTGTAGTTGATTGGTTATTTCCTTGATTGACACACGCACAGACCAATTTCTGACGCTCCTTGGCTGTAGCTAACCGCACGACGTTATAACTTTATAAACAGTTAGCTACTGGCGCTAACATTACTAAAACTGGTTACGGGCGAGTGGCTCTGAAAGGTAAAAGTTTAATTTGCCTTAGCTGGTCTTCAGGTAACGCTTATTAGCGTGTATTTATTGTATAGTTGCTGTAGCTAGCTATTTCTCACAGTTTTGCAATGCTATTACTGCCGTTAGCACTCAAGCTAAACCACAGGGATGTCCATCCCAACAGTGACTCTGGTATTAACTTGCTGCAGTCGATTACAGTATTAGAGTATTATTATTGTGTCCTTTACAGTACAGTTAGTGTCTGCTTATTGAAGAAAGGTTTACGGCAGCATCATTGAACACTGATCATCTGAACAATATGTGGTTAATGCCATTACTAACGTACATGAGTCGCATGCTCTTTAATCCGGAGTTCAGATTAGCAGCAGCTAACGTTATTTTTTAGAATTTGCTTTTAGTAGCATAGTGTAACTGACTTTAAAATATCGTTATCAAGCAGAACGTGAGAATACACACTCGTTTTCTTTTCAAGATGTCTCGCGAGCAGCTGGTTGTACAACGGGCGAGGAAGTCCTTCCAGACAGGGCAAACCAAACCTCTGGAGTACAGGATCCACCAGCTGAAGAGCCTGCTCCGCTTCCTCTCAGAGAGACGCAGGGACATCGCAGAAGCTGTCAAAGGGGACCTCGGCAAGGTGGGCTCAAACCTGTCCTGGAAGTCCAGCAACATGTTGGAATGTTGTGAGGGTTAGGAAACTGAATAGCTTGTCTGGGGTCTGTACTGGCAGCTCAGCTGTCAGGAATATATCTTTTCCAACTTTGTTCCATCATTCACTGCCCTAGATTATTTCCAGTCTGCCTGGAACAGCAGCAGTTAGTTTTAATGGCAATAGAACAAAAGGTTATTAACAAGTTCAAAAAGAAATGGTAGTTTACAGATAAGGAAACAACAAATGCTGGTCTGCAGTTCTTCTACCTGCTTTTTTATTTTCCATAGTTGCTCAATGTTGCCCTTTTAAGGCCTTTTAAAGACACACTTTCAAACAAGCACAACTCCCTGCAAGCAAATGTATATTAGGCCCATCACTAGCTGGTGGAGGTAGACAATATAGGGGGAAATAGCAACTCAGTATTTTTCAGCTGTAACTAAATAACTTGAAGAGGATTTTGAGTACAATCAAGTTGATTTAAACTGACAATTTTACACTAAATGGAGAGCAAAGCTGCATAGCTGCGAATTACTGTCATGACCACATCTGAAGTCATCAGAATAAGGTATTAATCCGAACATGGTCCTCGTCTTATTTTCCTCCTTCTTCTTAAACGTGTAGTTGTTCTCATGCGCCCCAAACACAACACATTGACATTAACTTTCACTTAGGTAGATATTGTCTTTAGGCAACAATGGAGTGTGCAGTAACGTCAAGGAAATTTGACACAAGGGTTCAATTTCATTTGTGCATGAAAATAAATAAAATAAAGACCTTTAAAATCACTACAGTATTGACAGCAACGTTGTAACTGCCCAATTCATTCTACCTCTATTCTATATGATCTCCACCATTGTGTAGAACTCTAGAGAGGATCTAACGGTCCAGCCAGGGGTGCAGATGTTGTTTAGACTTTGAGACAGGGACACCAATTAAAAACTGAATGAATTCACAAGCAAACTGGGGATGATTCTGCTTTCAGAGTGAACATGGGACCGAGCTGTTTGAGACACTGGGACTGGAGGGAGAGATCAGGCTGGCTATAGAGAAGCTGGCGGAGTGGGCGGCTCCTCGGCCGGTCGAGAAGAACCTCCTCACCATATCAGATGAGGTGTACGTGCAGCCAGAGCCCCTGGGGGTGGTGCTCATCATCGGGGCCTGGAACTACCCCTGGGCCGTCACCCTCCAGCCGCTGGTCGGAGCTATTGCTGCTGGTACCAAACATACCCACACACACCCATATGTATGGGTAGATAAGGAGTACTGGTGTTACTGAAGGTGCAGAGCCTGTGGTGAGGCTACGTGTTTAGAATTTAGGTAGAAATCCAGCTTTTGTCAATCACACAGGGAGAAATGCATCACAAAGGAAGCACATGTCTTCACTTCTCCACTTAAAGGAGGCTCAATAGATGAGAATGCAGTGCGGCCACCTTTAAGTGAGTAGTGTGGCTGCGTATCCCTTTCACAATTCAGCTAGCTCGCTACAAGGATAGGACAAAATATGTGAAAACACAACATAAGCATCACAAGGTTAATTACACACAGAGGTTAAATGTACATCTTGTTCTGCCTGGTTCAGATATGTTTTTATGCTGTGCTCAAACACTGTGAATGACCTGATTGTATGTTGTTTACATAGATGGCTAAACATTCACAGGAGGAAACCTATTCAGTCGGTGTTACGCATTCCATGTCTGAAAAGGGCTCTGGAGACCAGCTGTCATCCCTCTGAGACACTCTCACTATATTTTGGCAAATGTTGAAAACCATTTGTTCTTAGCTCAGTCAGGCTTAGGTGGAACACCAACAATAAAGTTACAACACATTACATCACAGATTGACGTTCAGTGTATTTAGTTTGGGATTTTTTCTTCCATTGGCTAAAGTCTTGTTTTCGTCTTCGCTACATAAGGGGTTAAAGATTGTCCCCATTGTGCCACTGTGTGTCTCTCTTTCATCTTTCAGGCAACGCAGCAGTAATAAAGCCATCGGAGGTCAGCGCTCACTCTGCCAAGGTGATGGAGGAACTCCTCCCTCAGTATCTAGACAAAGTGAGCCTCCTGCTGTGTTCGATATGATTTACATTGATCTACATACAGTGTGAATGCACTGGGAGTTGTAATGACAGCACCTACTCTTTATAGGACCTGTACCCCGTGGTGACGGGGGGGGTGTCAGAGACCCAGGAGCTGCTGAAGCAGAGATTTGACCACGTTTTCTACACAGGAAGCAGCGCAGTGGGTAAAGTGGTAATGGAGGCTGCAGCTCGCCACCTCACCCCAGTGACCCTGGAGCTGGGAGGGAAGAGCCCCTGCTACATCGACAAGAGCTGTGACATCACTGTCGCCTGTCGGTCAGTCTGACCACTGAAGCTTCGAATAAGAGCCAAACACACAGCAGCTGTTCTCAAATCCAACACAGTTCCCAGTTTCAAAACATCATCAGCGTGCTGGGAAAAGTTCCAGGTTTAAGTGTTTTGCCTGATGTGTTTCTGTTGATGCAGTCGCATCACGTGGGGAAAGTTTGTCAACTGCGGTCAGACGTGCATCGCTCCAGACTACATCCTGTGTGAACCCTGCATCCAGGGCCGAGTGGTGGAAGAGATCAACAAGAACATCAAGGTGGGTTTAAAATGAGCATTTGAATACGTCAGTTCTTCTAAAAATGTGAATCTGACAGGTGATCACAGGAGGTCAAAGGTGAGATGAGAGACTCAAATGTCATTTCCAAGGAATAATCTTGATTAGAGAATGTAAAACATGACTATTTGAATCCTGGGTACATTGATCAACAATATATTAGATAGCTATGTACTGACAGTTACACAATATAGCTACTAACATACAGTCTGTGCATATAAGCTCTGTGGCCTGATGGTCTCTTAGTGCACCGGGGCCCCATGACAGGTACATGTTTGAGAACAGCAGCTATATGCAGTAGAGGCTCTGCATGTAATGTTTGAATACTTTTTTCTCTCCCAGTAATTTCTATGTGGTCAAGTATCAGGAGCACTGCTTACTAACAAGGAATAAGACAATAATATTTTTATTGGTGTATTTTGCATATTTGAACAATAGGCCTTAGGAGAGAGACCGTTTCTGTGCTGTCCCCTGCACATTGCAGGAGTTTTACACAGATAATCCAAAAACCTTTGAGGACTACGGACGCATTATTAACCAGCGGCACTTCAAGAGGGTCATGGATCTGATGGAGGGGTGCACAGTTGCCATTGGTGGAGACAGTGATGAATCCCAGTGCTACATAGGTACGTGGTGTGTTTGAACAAGGGGTCGCTAAAAGCATTGGTACTGGATGTTAGCTGCAGCGCTGGCTTGCTTCTGAAGCCAACTTTGTGTTGTATTGGTGGTCGTCCACATGGTGTCGGTTAGCTTCTTGGAAAGTTACTATGCTCAATAAGAGAGCGGCTCAAGCTTCTCGAAGGAACTCTATCCAAAACGTTTGGAGTATCATTGCCTGTAGACTTGAAATGTCCAGTTAGATGTTGGTTTCTTGTCTTTGTCTGGTTAGTTGTTGGCAGTTAAAACAGTCCAACAGGGTTCAGGATTTTATCTATCTGGTCTAAGTTTCATCTGGTCGCAGATCTCAGGTGTCTTCTTCCTGTTTCCTCGCAGCCCCCACTGTGTTGAAGGATGTGATGAGGGAATCCAAAGTGATGAAGGAGGAGATCTTTGGACCTCTGCTGCCCATCATCACAGTGAGCGGCGTAGACGAGGCCATCCAGTTTATTAATGAGAGAGAGAAACCTCTGGTTGTATACGTCTTCTCCCATAACAACAAGGTAAACAGACGTGTGTGTTTTCCATTATTCAAGCTAGCAGGCGTGATTTTAAAATGCTGTGACGTTGATAAGATTGAACCTGCACTGCTCTGTTTGATGGACTCTTCCTGTCTGATTAATAGCTGATCAAAAGGGTGATAGCTGAGACGTCGAGTGGAGCTCTGCTGGCTAATGATTGTCTGGTACACTTCACTGTTAGCGCTCTGCCCTTTGGAGGAGTTGGTGAGTGAATAATGGTTTAAACCGACTTGCGGCAATTAAACCTCAGTACAGGAATAAAGCTGACTCATCCTCCCACCTCTTGCTCAGGTAACAGCGGTATGGGCTGTTACCACGGCCGGCACAGCTTTGACCAGCTCAGCCACCTGCGCAGCTGTCTGATCAAGCAGCTGAAGATGGAGGGAGTCAACAGCATGCGTTACCCGCCTCACACCGCCAGAAAGCTGGGCTGGGCTCGATTCTTTCTGCTCAAGCAGGTCAACGTGAGCAGGCTGCAGCGCCTGTCAATGCTGGCCATGTTGGCTGGCTTGGCAGCATTTGTGGTGCAGGTAAAGAAGCTAACGTAGACCGTTACAGTCCAAACAGGGAAATAAAAGGTTTGTTTTGATATGAGTAAGGCCTTACTGTACAAGTCTGTTGGTTTAGAAGCAGTTATAAACTGTTCTTTCTTCATTAACTATTAGACACTTTGATCGTTATATCTGTTGAAATTCTGTTTCTCTTTCTGGCATGTTCAGCTGACCTGCTGTGAAATGACTAAAAGACTGTAGATTAGAAGTGTACCGGTCTGTCTGCCCATTTCCCTCGGAATTAGTAACAAGTAAATTGTCCTTTCCATTCAAATCAGTTCTTTTCTAGGAAACTATGACCCGTAAAATAAAGCATCTCCATCATTTCTTTTTACAACTGATATATTCATCTCTATAAACCGCTGTCTGCATATGAATGTACAATCTGTTGGCAAGGGACAAGAGTTTGGTATGGGAAGCATTCTGGTTTCAGTTTGTTGTCGGAGTAGTATTGACCAATCACGTTTGAGCTGGCTTTGGTTGTATTGAAGTAAACGGTGTGTGTGTAGAACAAAAGAGGCAGAATGCCTAAATGCAATTGGCTAGCGTGTGGCGACGTCCGAGATTAATAATCACACTGTAAACATTGACTGATGGGACACACGGACTGTTTACCTGCATGCAGCCAAAGCCTCCTCAAACCTGATTGGTCAAAACTACAAATGTCAACGGCAGTAACGTAAATTATAACTTCTCATCAGAACTGGTCGATGGCTGCTAATGATGGTGCTAGTAACACTACTGTTGCCTTCGAGGAACGTGCCTGAATGAAAGGATAAGGCTGGCATTATCCCTTATTTTCTTAGTTTCAACAAATCCCATAAAGCAGCTCTACGTCTCTCTAACAAGCAAACAGGAGGACATAGTGCACTGAAGTCTATCTATTAAGATGCTGTGTTTCTTTATCCACAAGTGGACATAATGCAGCCTGTCCCCACACCAGGTTTTCTGTGACAAGGCACATCAACTCTACAGTATCTGCATATGTTTCGGGCCCGGGCACCATTACAGATTTCTGCTGTGGGGCCCTGCGTTAGTCCTAAATGCCACGGGGGCCATTAAATGTCTTTAATGACATGTTTTACAGAAGAAGTACTAATTCTGTGTTAATAATCGACACACTTGGCTGTCCCATTGTTTCACCCAAGGTTAAATCTGTCTCTGTTCAGTGTTAATCAGTGCTGGCAAGACAAGAGCGTCTGTCAGGACCACGCTCACTTTAATACAGGAAGCATTTCTGTTACGCAGCTCTTCTACTTTATGAAACAATCATTCGCTTTTGAAGAGAGATGTGGTTTTTAACAGTGGGGTATTATTTGATGACTGTTTACAGCCTTTTAAATAATAAATACAGTTTCCCAAGATAACCCCCCCCACACACACACACGCACCCACGCACACACACACACACAGTCCTACAGGCCTGTACCCTCACACAACAATGGCTTTGTCTCCAGCAGACAATGTATGGTGTTGTCCAGGAAATCTAAGCACATAATGCCCCCTCATCTACCCTCCCTTTAATTACCCATCATGCTTCACTCTCCTCTGCTAAATGGCCCCTTTTGTTTTGGTCCATCCCACCACCTTTGTTGACATCTATACTTGTTGTGCTCTGTGAACAGTTGAACTATCTGTGATCTGTGTCGTGCTTCTTGCAGAGATTCCTGCGATAAGGCTGAAGCAGAAAGCGGTGGCCTGAGTGGAATCCTGCAGGTGATCTGTGGACAGCCACACTCCTGACCTACAGTGAAATACAGCACTCCTGTGATTTACTGGTCCAAATCATCAAGTCATGTAGACATGTTTGACTGGTTTATGTGCTTTTAAAAAGGTCTTTTTGGCATTCCCTTTCTGTTACACCTTAAGCTACTGAGTTGTACGGTTTTTCATCATTTTGATGTCAATATAGTCTAATATTTGAATTTAATGGTAAATTGAGACTTTTCATGTAGGTTTTGAAATAATGAAACATCCCATCACTGCTAATGAAGCTGGGTGGCAGTGATGAAAACCAGCACAAAGAGTACCATCAACACGGTGATAACACACTGCTTTTAATAGTTTCCGTTCTTGATATCGTTGGATTGTGATCCATACTTTGTGCAATTAAACATCAAGCAATAAAATAATATTACAATTCATTGTTTAGTGACTGACTGTTCATTGTTTGTAACTCTGTACACAACTGATTTATGAGTTTGGAAAAGATGCATATCTTTACAATGGCATATTATTAACAAGATCCCAAGGTTACTGTCATTAATGACATGGCTACTGTGACTGATAGGCTTTATTAAGACACATTGACCTCCGTGCTGACTCGTGAGGAATAGTTAGCTCAACTAAAAGCTGTAAAAGAAGACCAGCAGGCTACAACAGCTAAGGTACGATGACTTCATTCAAAGGTGGTAGCATGAATGATTGTTGTGTTGGGGGTGGTCTGGTGCTTTGTGCTATTATGAGGGGTCAATGTAGCTGCTGGTTACAGGGAGTAAACTGATCCTAAAGCAGCCTGGCCGGTGAACAGTACAATGAGCCAGTGAGAGAGAGAGAGAGAGAGAGAGAGAGAGCGACATCTGAACCACGCGTCACGTCACTGACGGATTATTGAACTCTTATTCTACACGATCCACTGGATGAGTGCTGGACCTGAGCCTGAGTGAGTCCACAGTCTCTTATTTGTTACTTTTAGAATAATGTTAATGATATAAGCGCATCAGTACAAAGTACCAGATGAAACCTTCATGCACGGATGTCACGTTGTAATAATGAACTAGGGATGCATGTCAAAGTGATGTCAACATGCACAAAGTGATGCAGATCATATCAGCACTCTAATATCATAGAGGTAATTACTTAAGCAGCGACAACACAGGAGGAGACTTCAGCTACAGGATCAGGAGTTCTGCAAATATCTGTTCGGGTTCTGAAGCCACTACACTTTCACTTTTGAAGACTGTAAATCCAGTAAGTTTGTCCACAGGAAATATTACCATCAAATCGAAAGAAGCTCAGTGGAGGTCTTTGTATTTTGATGTTAAAAATGTAAAAACAAACAAAACGTTGTTAAAGAAGAAACAGTGTATATTTGGTACCTGTTCTTATATCAGTACATTACCTTCCTCAGAGGTTCCTTTACTGAGCAGACTCAGTGTTTGACCAGATCCAGTTGTCTCTTTTCTTCTAACAGTTGTATTAATATTGTTTTACACCTGTTGGTATTCTGCCACCTTTATAATATGTTGGCATCATTAATAATGAGATTGAATAAGATCACTGATGTTCCCTGTGGTTGTGTACATAGGTGACTTGCTGTTTTGTGACCTTATTAGATATATATACATACAGGACTACTGTTGTTATATTCCAAACAGACAAACCTGCTGTCTTACATGTGTCTGTCTCCAGCTGTCTGAATGGAGAGGCAGGCGGTGCAGCGGGCCAAGGAGGCCTTCCTGAGCGGCAGGACTCGGCCTGTGGAGTTCAGGCTGCAGCAACTTACCGCCCTGCAGAGGATGATCACTGAGAAGGAGACCGAGATCTCCACCGCTCTCAAACAGGACATCAACAGGGTGAGTGAAGACAGTGTCACACTGCTGCATGGAACATATTATGTGTGTCTGTGATTGTGGAATATGTTGAGTACGCTGGGTTTACCACAGAGCCAGTACGACACACCGCTCTTGGAACTAATTGGCATTGAGAATGAGATCAAGCTGGCTACAGAGAAGCTGGCGGAGTGGGCGGCTCCTCGGCCGGTCGAGAAGAACCTCCTCACCATATCAGATGAGGTTTATATCCAACCCGAGCCCCTGGGGGTGGTGCTCATCATTGGGGCCTGGAACTACCCTTGGGCCCTCACCCTCCTGCCCCTGGTGGGAGCTATTGCTGCTGGTAGGTAACCTTCCTGTCTCCAGTCCCAGAACCTCCTTATAGCTTATTTAACTTTAGTCCAGTAGACCTCCATTGCCAGTGGGCACAATTCTCCTGCAGTTGCTATCTTTTCTCTCTTTTTGTGACATCGCCGGGATGAAATGAGCTTCTTACTCAGAGAAAAGGATTTGGAAGGCTTTGCACATCTACATGTGTTTTTAGTCATTAGTCATGGTTTGGGTCAAAATAAGTCAAAACTGACTTTTGGTTTGACCCGGGACAAGTACAGCAGTCTCCTGGGTGAAAGTCCTGTGTTGTTTGACCCATTTAGCCACTCCAACCTCCTCCTTATGTGGACTTTGTCTCTCTTCATAGGTCGCCGCCTAACAATAAATTTAAATATGGGTCATAATAAACTGCTTGCACAGCCGACCTGTGCAGTTGTATTTTTGGTGAGGACAGTTTCATTTGTTGAGTTTATATGTCCTCATCCCCTTGTGAGAGTAAAAAAAAAGTAATTTGCCCCATTTCTTCTGCATCATAACAATGGATCAAATGACTACATGTAATATGGACGGTGTCACTCATAGTGACAAACCCACAGAGAATTATCACCACAGCTCCTCAGTTCCCCTCAGCTCTGTTTACAGTGTGGGTTCATTAACACACTGTACGCTCTACCTGCAAACAGCAGACAGACAGGTAGCGACTAGCTGATGGACACAGCTCAAGAGCCAGACAGCTCCCTCAGGAGCTGATGGAGACTCCTGCTGTCAAACCGAAGCATTTTGGAGAGTTGAAGCATTAACTTCAGGGTGGTCTGTGAACAGGTTATTGGGGTTTGAGGTTCTCATCAGAAAAGAATGAACTGAGGTTCATTTATGTATTTTCTGTTTACATCATAGCCTATATCTACCAGCTAGCTAGCTAGCTAACCCTAACTAACGTCACTGAGAGACATAATCTATTTCTATACTTTCTACAACTCCTTAAACTTGAGATATTTTGGTTAAGGTGTAATGTGTGAGTAACTTTAAGGTGTAAAACAATGAAAATAGATTCTTCAGCTGTAAGTTTACCCAATCAATTTTGCCTTGTATTGTTAATTAAGGGTTTGATTCCTGACTGAACCCAAGCTAGACTTAGATCTATCGTTAACAGGCCTGAGGTCCCCCATGTTTATAATGTAAAGGAAAATGATATACAGTCAGGGACATCGACACAATTCTCATCTTTTTGTCTCTATACACCACCACAATGGCTGTAACTGACTGCAAAGGATTTGCAACCAAGTATTAAAAAGTGAAAGTTTGATTCATGATTGTTTAGTTTGTCCTATTACTTTTGGTCCCTTAAGAAGTGG
>JAVQJD010101454.1:0-15179 GCA_036023655.1 Nannoperca australis
AGACGCTTTTATCCAAAGCGACTTCCGAATAAGAGCTTTACATAAAGTGCATAGAAACATGATTGAAAACAACAAGATGTCTCATCAAACTTGTAAGGGCTGGTGATGAATCACAAGTGCTATAAGTAAGTACATCGCTGCCAATGGCAGAATCGAAAAGAGAGCATTAAATCTAAGAACAGATTATCTTTGTACATTTTCAAATACAATATATTCAAACTAAAATACAATTCCACTATAATATCTTACAATATGCTATACTTTATAGAAACAATGTGTCATTTAAGTGCTGTTGTATTCCCGGAACAAATGAGTCTTTAGTCGTTTAAACTGTAGGGGGCAGTAACGAGCCTGACGTTTGGATGTCAAGCTTGAAATGAAGCGCGAGAACCACCAAGCAAGTCAAACACTTCCGAGTCCCAAAAATATGGCGGCTCACACCGGGTTGCCAGCAGCGGCGGCCCTTGTGAATCGCAGCGACGTCCCGGTCTTTCCTCCGGTGGCTCTGTGCGCGGACGCCGCCCCGTTCTCTCCGCTCGGGGCCGACGGCTGGCAGCTCGACGCGCCGTCCGACGCCGAGAAACAGTTTTCCCGCTGCGCCGCGAGGCTCAGAGCCCTCCGAGCGGACACGGGCCAGCTCAGAGAGGAGCTCAACCTGCTGTTCGACCAGCTCCTGTCCGAAAACTACAACCATAACTTCGAGCCCAATATCAACACCCGACCCGAGGTAACAGACGCTCTCCGCCCGACGTTTCTGTTTGACGCCGTGAGCTGGTACCTCTGAGCAGCCACTTCTTTACTCTGTGGCATCAGCATCTCCCACAGACCGTCTACCAAGTCCTGAAAACAACAAGCTAATGAAAGGAAAATTCAGTCAGTATTTTATTATGTCCCCAGTGAATGCATTTTTACTCTTATACATCCTAGCAACCACAGAGAACATCACAACTACCCACACAGTACTGCCTTAGCAACCGCACAGAACACCCTAGCAACCACTTGGGAACAACCACCTATAAAATCATAGCAACCAGCACCCCATCTGTCAAAACGAGCAGTAATTTTCTTCTCTTCAATTTCATTTTCTTCAAAAAAAGGTTTCCTTTCCTGTTTGCATTAGCACCAAGCTTCTACTCCATCAGCTAAATCAACATTCATTCTTGGTTGTGCTGATTGTCCTACTTACCTGTTTTCCCTTTCAGGATGTGTGCAGTCTGCTGAAACACGTCAGCTACCTCGTGCCGCTGAGTCAAGAACATCTAGTCATTAAACTCTGCCAGCTAGTACACCATCTACTCAATCAGCTGAAGGTAATAACTAGGCTTGAACATATATAGCACATCTACTCATGTACAGACCATGAATGTGTGTAATCACCTGAAATGATTACACATGATATATTGTCTCACTGTTTCTTAAGGTAATAATGGATGAAAAGACATTGGCTGTACTGGTGAACTATACCGTCAGTGCACTGAAAGTGTGCAGTACGTGGACACACTCAGACATTCTCCTGGCACTCTCCACAATAGTTTATGGGAATGGACCTCAGTGCCACCAGGTAGATATGTGTACATGCTTAGTGAGAATGCACTGTGGTATATGACAACGGTTGAGTATTTACACTGAGATGTTTTTATTATTCAAAGCACCTCGGCGACTTGCTGGGTGAAGATGGAGTCCTCCTGCTGTATAGTTCCCCATCTCAGCCTAACATGGAGTTACGTCGCGTTGCTCTTACCTGCATGGCCAACATCTGTCTCAGGTAGGCTTTAGAATGCTTATAAATGTATCCAGTAGTCATATTGTGCATTTGTGTCTGTATGTACTGTGTTCACAGTTTGTAGACTGTATAACAACATGGATGTGGTCGCTCTGATCTGATTTCTTAAGGGGTGTTTTGAAACTTTGAGTTTGGGTACACTACTCTCAATCTTGGAGCCAGAAGGAATGAGTTTGGACATTGGGGTGGAGCACAGGTGAAGCAAGCAAACTAATCCTAATGCCAGATGTCTTCTTAGTTTATTTGAAATTAGATATTAAATCTTGAGCTCCCCTCGACTTTACTGAGAAAGTAGTGAGTTAAGATGTCAGGCCAGAAACTTTACAGTTTTAGTTCACTCTCACCGCACCTACTCTACACAACCTGCTCAGCACCAGCAGACAGACAGAGTTGGCTACTAGCAGGCGAACATAGTGGAGCATTCAGCGACTAAAGAGCCAGATATTTTGGTAGGAGTTGGTAGAGACCATAAACAGAACTAAAAGGGAGTGAATATTGGACATACCTTCATCAGTTGAACAGAAACACAAATCCAAATGCTCCATAACTGCTGCATGTGTAAATAAACAACTGTTTGCTAACAAGGTGATGATATGTCAGTGTTGTGTATGTACCTAAGTGGCCGGAAAAAAAAACCTTGGTTGCATAATGTCTGTCTTGTCTCTCTCCAGGATCCCTGGTCAGCCACCTTTGGATGATCAATACAGAAGTGTATCTTTCAGCGTCTTCCTGAAAATACTGCAGTCACCCAGACCTCCCAGCACGGATGAGCTCTTCTACTGCATGGTACGCATAATTGGTGTGTTGTAATGAGAATTTAAATGGAGAAAAATACATTTTATAATAGCTGACCCATGCTCGCCCGTGTGTCCTCCTGTGCAGGTGGTCCAGGCAGCACTGAAGGGACTCCAGTGTTGTCTCTCAGGTGGGAAGTGGAAGTTTGGTGGAGGGGAGGAGCTTGGGTCTGTACTGGCCTCACTTAAGGTGCAGAATGTTATCACATTTACAGATTCTAGTGTTGCTTTGTCATTTGTAACCTTTTTCCTGTACAAACGCTACATGACCGTTTATATTGTATATATATATATATATTGTATTTTTTCTTTTCTGCAGAGGCTCATGTTCCAGGGAACTCCAGGTGTGAGTGTCGAGTGGCCAGCGGTGCTTTACCCTGCTCCTCTTCCTCAGTACGAGGGTCTCTCCGCACCGAAAGCAGCTGAACCACCAAAGCCCTCTGAAGCACCAAAGGATGCCACAGTGTCAGGCAAAACCTCAGGGGTGAGACGAGCCTTCATTTATTTTGGTATAAGTTCTAGTGAGGACCGTTTAAAAAAAGTTTAGGTTGAAATGTTTTTAACGTCTCCCTTCAGAATAAAAAGAGGAAATCCAGAGGAAAGGGGAAGAAGACGAGCACTGAGGAGAGCAGAGGGGTTGATGGAGAGGAAGATGATAGAGAGGCAGTGCCTGGACTTCAGAAAGAAGGGGGAAGAGAGGGAGGCAGAGGTGAGGGAGAGTCCTTGTCTAAACCCTCCGCCCCGTCTCTCTACCCCTCCTGGAAAAGAGCAAGTTCTGACTCCGAGTTCTCTGACCCAGAAGGCAATGCACAGAGCAAATTAAGGTACAGAGAGACACTGCCCATGTTGACCGCTACCTGTCCTTTTTTTATTTTTATATAAGCATGCATGTTTGTTTTTACTGACAATTGAAGCTTTTTACTTTTGCGTACATTGCATTACTACAAGCTTAGGATGTCCTGAAATATCACTCGCATGTTGCAATTGAGAAACAAAATGAACCTTATGCATTCTTAAAGGTTTACGCGTTCACACAGTGGATGGATTGGAAGTTTTCTCCTTTAGTTTGTTATACTCTATATCTATTGTGCACCGTGTTTCTCTTCCAGGCTTTACCACGGCCGCGTGCGTCAGGGAGCGCTGCACTGTCTACTGGCGGTGATGAAAGGTGTAGAGAAGAGGACTCTGTACGGGTACTGGTCCTCCTTCATCCCCGATGCTCCTATTGGGGGACCGCCGCCTCTCACTCTCCTCACAATTATACTGAAGGACCCCTCTCCAAAGGTACAACATACCCTCACTCGTGTTACAATTCTCCTCGACACGTATGGCTGTAATATCTGCCCCCCCCCCCACCACCACCAGGTGCGTGCGTGTGCGCTTCAGGTGCTGTCGGCCATGTTGGACGGCTCCCGTCAGTTCCTGGCTGTGGCTGAAGATACGGCGTCTCCTCGCACATCTTACACCCCTTTCTCCTTCTCGCTGGCTACTGCCATCAGAGAACTGCACCGCTCTCTCAGTCTGGCTCTGCTGGCTGAGACCTCCCCTCAGACCCTCACGCAGGTCATAAAGGTACGATAGCATGCGCTTGATGAACATTGTTTTGTGATGACCCCTTTACCATCTGAAAGTGGTATCTCCTGGGTAATTGCTCTTCTCTTCCTCAGTGACTGAAAATGATTATGATTCAAAATGTTATATAAACTAAATATACTAAATATATTTACTACTTATACTAAAGTACTTAGCAACCAAACACACCCTCACGCACTGGGCACCTACAAGTGCCTTCTGTTCTAACCTTGGTTAACCAAACATGTTGAGCTTACATGTACAGCTTGTGTCATCTACATGTTATGAATAACCATAGCTCTGGAAACCTTCTGGAGGTGCTAAATGAAAGATCACCAGGAGTAATCACTGGAATATATAACTTTGAATATTAGTGCCAGATTTCATGGCAGGCCAACTAATAATTATTAAAATATTTGACTCTGGATTAAAGTGTTAACTCCACCTTTCCTGTCTGTTAGTGTCTGGCCTACCTGGTGGCGAATGTTCCCTACCACCGTCTCAGACCTGGTCTGCTCAGTTCGCTCTGGAAGCAGATGCGTCCTTACGTGCGCCACAGAGGTCTGTTCCATTCCGTCGCTGCACACGGGGATTTAAGAGGACATCTTGGTAAACCGTGTGTCTTTTAATCCGACTGCTCTCCGTCTTTAGATGTGAATGTTCGTGTGTCAGTCCTGACACTTTATGGGGCTCTGGTGACGACTCAGGCTCCTCTCCCGGAGGTGCAGCTCCTCCTCCGACAGCCGGAGGGCAGCGGCAGTGGCTCGTTCACGCCGCAGGACTCGGCCCTCAGCTGGAGACAAAGAGACGGAGTGTCCTCGCCCTCGCGCACACCGTCCCAGCGGGGCTCACGCACACACTCCCCCCGCGTTCCTCGAACACCAGTGGAGGAGGACAGTGCCCCGCCATGGCTGCTGCAGCTGTGTGTGTCGCTGGTGACTCAGCCCAGGGAGGACCAGTCAGACAGTGAAGGGGGGGGGACAGGAGGAGGTGCTGCTTTAGAGCCCTCCCCTGTCCGACTAGAAGCTCTACAGGTGAGAGGATGATGGGGGAGACAGAATGAGGCGAGAGAGACGTTTCTGAAGCTGTTTTTAAAGCGTGTCCTGTGTGTTTCAGGTCATGTCCCACCTGGTGCGTGGCTACTTCTCCCTAGCCCAAGCGTGTCTGTGTGAGATTGGGCAGGTGAGCGCTCGCTGCCTTGGGGAGACAGACCCCTCCATACAACTGCATGGAGCAAAGGTAACACCTTCTAAATGACAACAATTATGAAAATATTAAGAAATGACATGAGAAACAATCAGGAGGTCAAGATCTGTGCACTGATATCTGTGTCACTGTCTTTTATGTAGTTGCTAGAGGAGTTAGGCACTGGAATTATCCAGCAGTACAGAGCAGAGAACAACGTGCCCGAGAACTTGAGGGTCCCCATCAGCCAAGTAAGTACAAACGTTCTTTATACTGTATCAAGGTAGACCTGTTTTGATGTTTTAAGAGTGTTTCTTATGTCCTATTGCTGTTTGTTTACTTTGTTCTCAGGAAACATAACCTTAATGCCCCAAAAATGCAGACTCCCCCCAAAATGTTGACTTAATGTCAATATTTCAACTGTGATCAGAAAGTCCTAAAAGCCACAGTTAAATAAACATGCGATATATGAATGTTTTCATTGCATACGTATGTGGGCTTGATATAGGTGGTGCTGTTCTGGTCAGAAGTCTTGAGTGGTCCCCTGAACGGAGCACTGCAGAACGAACAACATCCCACCCTGCAGACGAGTGCCTGCGACACACTCTCCTCCATCCTGCCGCAGGCCTTCGCACAGCTGCCTGTGAGTTCCCCTTTAATGGAGTCCGTTTGCACTCTAGCTAACGCTGAGCTTCATGGAGCTTTACGTGTGATGTGTAATGTTGTTTTTAAGGATAAGACCCAGCTGATGTGCATCACCGTGCTGCTGGGGCTGACCTACAGCGAAAACTATCTGGTGAAGACGGCAGCCGTCAGGGCTTTGGGAGTCTACATACTGTTCCCCTGTCTGAGAGAGGTAGACCAGCATCTCTGAGCGTGCCGAGCAACATGTTTCTGACCCACGAGGGTCTGCTTTACAGTTTGTGATTTTTTTCTTTCTGTCTCTTTTCAGGATGTGATGTTTGTGGCGGATACAGCAAACACTATCCTCGCTGCCCTCGATGATCGATCTCCAAATGTCCGTGCCAAGGCTGCCTGGTCCCTAGGCAACCTCACAGACACCCTTATTGTTAACATGTAAGAAACCATGAAGTGCTGAGTGAATGCTTTAGAAAACACACTTAATGCATCTTTATAACGATACAATAATGAAACAAAAAGATTTAAGCATGGATCACTTATTTATCTTACAAAATTTGTCATTTTATTAACAAAGAAGAGTTTATTCGGCTAACTGATTTGAATAACACCAGTAGAAAATAATAAAAGTATTCAAGGTATATAATCTATTATTAGAGATTTGTGAAATTCGTTTATCCTCTGTCTCTTTATCAGGGAGAGCGTAGGTGTTGACTTCCAGGAAGAATTATCCGACATGCTGCTGCTCAAGATGTTGCAGGCCGCCACCCGAGCATCGGCCGACAAAGACAGAGTGAGGGCATTCACACTTCACAAACTTCACAGATCTTTTAACTCTTGCCACATCTTGTTCTGCCACATCATTTTGTAGTTTTCACTTTGACTGGCTCTCACCTCTCTGAGCTTGCTCCCTCCACCCACAGGTGAAGTCCAACGCAGTGCGAGCACTCGGGAATCTTCTTCATTTCCTGCGTCAGAGCCAGCTGACCCGGTCTGCGTTCCAGCGCCCGCTGGAAGACGCAGTCCGTGCTCTGGTTAAAACTGTCCAATCGGAGGCCACTATGAAGGTCCGATGGAATGCCTGTTACGCACTGGGAAATGCTTTCAGAAACCCCGCCCTTCCGCTCGGTGAGTGTTTATTCCCATGGTCTTTACATGGGTTTGTCCTTGGTAGGAATTGGTCGATACAGGTCTTCAACGTGGCTCTGTGAATAAATTTTTGTAATTTTCGGGAACAGCAGCTGATGAAATACACTTGTTTGCCCGTTTCCAAGCTTGGCAAACTGCCTGCTTGTGTTGTCTCAATATTTAACAAACAGACATGAGTACAGGTACATGGCTAATTTCCCTAAATGTTTATCTGGGTGGTATAACAGCCGGTTGAGCACATTCTTAATATTACATGTACACCGCGTTTTAGATAGATCTGAATGTGATGTTTTTCTTTTATCATTGCTCACATGTCAAACATAACAGTTCATCCGTTTCTTTCTCCCCCTCAGAGTCGGCTCCGTGGTCTGGTGACGCCTTCACCTCCCTCTGTCACGTTGTCACATCTTGCAAGAACTTCAAGGTGCGGATCAAGTCCGCTGCTGCCATGGCAGTCCCCGCCCTCCGTGGTTGCTACGGGGACACAAAGCGGTTCAGCTGCGTGTGGCGTTCCCTGGCCGCTGCGCTAGAGAACAGCGAAGACACAAACGACTTCTTAGAGTACCGCTACAGTGCCAGCCTGCGACACACTCTCTCGCACGCTCTCCTTCACCTGCTCAGCGTCAGCCAGTGGCAGGACATGCCCGCCCTGGGGGCGTCGCTGGCCGGGGAGGAGGGGATGGGCATCAAAGGGCATCTGATTAAATACCTCAGAGCGGAGGACGGAGGAGGAGAAGGGGCACGGGGAGAGAAAGACGCAGGGGGGGACAGTTTCACTCCTCAGCAGAGAATCGGAGGTCTGGAGCAGACCCTCATCAGACTGAAGGGATTGAAGGCTGAAGAGGGCAGACAGGGAGAGGAGGAGAGGGGTAAGGAGGTGGTGGTTCAGTTCCTTGAGGATTTGCAGAAGACCTGTGAAGACCTGTGAAGAGTCACATTTCCAGCTGCATTTCTAGCTGAGATCATGAAGACCAGAGCAGGCAAACCACAAACTAACTGCTGACTGACGGGAAATATTATGTAACCAACTTTGTCATGATGTGATCATAGGACATCACAAGGAACCACAAGACTGTCTTGAAAAACTCGTGGCCATCTTGGATTTTCTTTCTTTCTTTTTCATATGTACATTTCAGGGCGTTTTGAAATTTTCAGTGCCTTTTTTATATATCTAATTGCATTTGCACTCTTCTGATAAACCAAGACATTACATTCTGACAACAAATGAACAGACTAATATAAAGATTGATATTAGGGCTGGGTGATAATTTATCATTTATTGACTTTCAGTGGAATCGTATTGTGTCAACGTGAACATGTGTTATTGTTTAACAAAATGTTCAAGTTAATTTATTGTTTTACATGTGTGAAGAGTTGTCTGAGTTAATGTATAACAGTGGAACATAAGTTGGATTGAACATGAATTTGATTGTTTTATTTGTCATTTACATACTTTTGCCATATTTTAGATATATATTGATCTATATATTATCACTGTTACATTTATTCCAATTATATTGACCAGCCATAATTCAGATTATAAAGTACACTACATTGTCTATGTGTACACAGCAATAATGGCGCTGAGTGGACTGACAGAGTTGATATCTGTGCAATAGATTAGATGTTCAAAACTATAAACACCGCGATTTCCCACAGTCTGGTTTCAGAGTTACTGTCTTGCAACATGCTGTTTTCCTGAAGTCAACAATAAATGTAAAACAGATGTTTGTTGCACAATGTGTAAAAGTGTAAGGTAATGTAATATGTATAGAAATATATTAGTTATAGTGTATTTGATGAAAAATGACTCCCTGAATTCAAAAGGACACAACAGTAAAATGGCTACTTTCAGAAAGTTATATCATTAGTGTGTAAATCTGCAATATCACTTTGACATTTTAGGTGAACTACACAATATAATAATCAAGTTTAAACTCATAAGGAATTATAGTTTGAGCATTACTGTATTTCTGTTTCACGTGTATGTAAACATTCTGTCATAAGTAAAAATAGGAGTTAGATAAATGTTAGAGTATTTCCCTCAAGTCTCAAAAATTGTCTTGAGGCATTTACCATCCAAATCTGAGGTGGATGTACTTGATGTGGTGACCAGGAAGTGAAAGAGATTGATGATAAAGTCTAACTGTATTCACACAAATGTCTTAGTTCTTAACAAAATAAAATAAGTGCAGCAATAAGTTGTTAATTGCCAAACATTACCAAGCTAATGTGAAGATGTCATCTGTAAGGATTATTAATCAATCTTTCCAGTTGCATTTACACGTGGACCACGTGGCTGGTGGTGTGATTCTGTGTGATCTAGAACACGCAACAGTTTGGTTAGTGGAGCCAGCAGGGGGCAGTAGTGTTCAGCGCTGCCCGGTGGATGATCCGGAGTTTGATTAGTGATGCCTGGACGCGGACTGACCACGCTGCTGTAGGTATGGACGCCTTCGAGATGTTTCGGAAACTTGGAGCTGGAGCTAAATTTGACCTGAAGAGGTTTGGTCAAGACGCCGCTCGGTTTAAGGTAAACTTAACACGTGTAGCTGATGATATGCTGGACGAAAATAGCGATTGATAACGGCAGCACGAGACACCGCTCATTATATTTTGGCTAACCCCGGTTTGTACTAGCGTAAAGTGTGATGCAGTTTGTTTCTCTACTGTTTTGTTGACGTTTTAGAGAGTTTGGGTTCGTTAAGATATTACTTTATGAGATGAATGGTGGGGTCATATGTCATATGTGTAACACCGATAGTGACTGTACTCCTGTCTTTTTGTTTTACAGGTTGTCAGGTCTCAGGGAGTGGAAGCGTCCTCAGATCGTCTCTCTGCGATCGACTACTTTGGCACGGGACCAACTAATGGATCCCAGAGCAGCTCTGTAGGACTGGAGGAAGATGAAGATGATGGAGAAGAGGAATGCGAGGTGGGAAGTGAAAGTGGAGACTCTGGCGCACGAGGCAAAAGGAAGCAAAAGAATGGAGACAGAGATGCGAGGACGAAAAAGAAAAAGACGGAAAGAAAACAGTTGGAAGGTAGAGGATGTGTTTGCTGCATTAACAACTGATTAGAAGCAGAACGATTGTTTCCAAATGTTTTAAAGATTCCTGTTTTGTATTTATCCCTGACTCCTGTGATACATTAACAAAACTGTTAATGTAAAGATATAAACTTTCGTCAACTTCTTCGAAGTCTGAGTCAAAAACAGCAACAGAAAACATGTCCATGACAACATCTGCATTGTGTGATGTAGATACAGTTGAAAATAAAATATATCCTCCTCGTACTGCGGGAAAAAATCTAACCATTAATCAATTCATAGTAGTTGTTTATTAGACAAAAAAGCCCAATTTCTTGGGGTCCACCTTCTAAAACATGAGTTTTATATCAGTGAATTGGTTTAAAGACTCATTAAAACAACAATTGAAGAAGTAGCCTTGGACTCAAGGAGCTTGCGATGGGTATTTTTCACTTAGAAAAATATATATTTTATAGATTTAACGGTTAACTGATTAATAACACAATAGGAATGTTCATTTAGTGGCAGCCCTAGTCTGGTGTGCCGTACTAAACCTCAAAGGAAGCGTCTGAGGGGTAGAAGGTTGGCTTTATGAATGTCAGCTCTTCTTAATATTGCAATTCCAGGATCACAACAATGGTATGCGATGATGTTTAAAATGGACGTGATGCAGCCGCCCATGTCGGAGACTAACTGCTGTTTTCTGTCCTCTGCCTGAACGAAGCTGCCGACGGACTGCAGAAGGACACCGAGAGAAACGGCATCACCTGGACCTCCTCACTGGACAGAAAGATTAAAAAGCTGCCCAGTCACGGGAAGGAGAAATCCTCACTGAAGCGACTGAAGCAGCTTCATCAAGAAAAGGTCCTTAGAGTCACAACTCGCAACACAAAAACCTTGATAAAGACATTTTACGGGATTCTGAAAAATTTTAACATGTATGTGGTACAACTTTGTCTATCCTCTGTACAATCCTTTCTCTTGATTTTGATTTCAGGTGAACCGCATTCGCTCTCAACACCGTATAAACGTGCACGGCTGCGACGTACCCGACCCTGTGTGCACGTTTGACGAGCTGCGGTCTGAGTATGGTCTCAACCAGCACGTCATTCGAAACCTCGAAGATGCAGGGCTGAACTCCCCCACGCCAGTGCAGATGCAGGCGATACCGCTCATGATGCATGTGAGTGCAGATTCACACACACACACACACACACACACACACATTCGGTGGTGGGTAAATAGCGCACAGACAGCGGTTTTGTGAGGTGTGTGTGTGGTTTCTCGGTCAGGGTCGGGAACTCCTCGCCTGCGCTCCCACGGGATCAGGAAAGACTTTGGCTTTCTGTCTCCCGCTGCTCGCCCACCTGCAGCAGCCGGCCAACTTGGGCTTCAGAGCTGTGATTATCTCACCGACCAGAGAACTGGCCAGCCAGGTACACGCACGTGCACAAATGCACACCGGGTTGATTGCTGTTACGGACGTTTTGAGGTGAAATTATTTGTAGGGATGTTTAGGGCTTAGCTATAAATTGATATAACTTTTTATTGTGTTGTGGGGTGTTTTTTAAAGTTGCATTAATTGTTTTTATTTACGGCCACTCGGGGCAACAGAACAAGCTGTAAACAAACTTTAGATAAACAAAACCTTGGATATACAAGATATTTATTAATGGCAAAGAAGGAGACCTGAAGACCCAGGTTTTATTGAGTACGGTTGGAGTTTTTAGCTACTGATTAAGTAGTTATTTATTAAATGTTCACACACTTGCATGTATTTCAGTCTGTTTTGTTATTCTCTGCTTAGACCTACAGAGAGCTGCTGCGCCTGTCGGAGGGAGTGGGATTTAGAGTTCACATCATAGACAAAGCCTCTCTGGCAGCCAAGAAATACGGACCACAGTCAAACAAAAAATATGGTAAGGAATGGAAAGTGTTCTCACCGGAGAGGTAAAGTACGAATGAAAACATTATATATATATATATATATATATATAAAATATGGCATTTACCTTTTTTATTGTGTGCAGATATACTCGTCAGTACTCCGAACAGACTCGTCTTCCTTCTCAAGCAGGATCCTCCAGCTCTCGACCTCAGCAGGTAACACTGAGTCTCTGAAATAGTTTTTCTTAAAAGCACAGACACAGTCCACTCTTATCATCATTATGTATTTTGTGTGTTTGTTAGAAGCTCTGTTTCAAAACCAGAGATGACGCATGAAAAACCTGGAACAGCTAAATGATTCTGCTGACCTGTCTTTGTCACTTTATTGTAAACTGTCTCTTGTGGGAAGGATTTTTTTTCCAGTGGTTTTGCTATTGGCAGGTTTTAATCTGATAGTCTTAAATTAACCTGCTTTGGAGCAGGTCAGCCATGCAGTATAAGTTTAAAGTGAGCCCACTTCGTGATACAAAAACCTGAGTTGAGCCCAAAGTTAGCTGACTAAGCCATTAATGTTGCTTTGCGGTACAGGCCCCAGGTGCCCCTGTGGTTGATACGCATACCAGATAACCACAACATCCACTGTTCCATTCTGTCCCCAAAGAACGAGAAGCTCATTATTGTTTTCTGTTCAGTGTGGAGTGGCTGGTTGTCGATGAGTCCGATAAGCTGTTTGAGGGCGGTAAGACGGGCTTCAGGGAGCAGCTCGCCACAGTTTTTCTGGCCTGTTCGGGTTCAAAGGTGCGGCGGGCTTTCTTCAGCGCCACCTGCACCTCAGATGTGGAGCAGTGGTGCCGCCTGAACCTCGACAACCTGGTGTCGGTCAACATTGGACACAGGTAATAATCTACTCGTGAAAGTCCTTACTTCAGTGGGTTTACGTTGTCTTTCTCATATTAGAAAAATGAATTTATCATCCTCAGAAACACAGCAGTGGAGACGGTGGAACAGAAGCTGCTGTTTGTTGGGACGGAGAACGGCAAACTGGTAGCCATGAGGGACATCATCAAAAAAGTAAGGACACTCCAGAGAGGCTACTTTTCAAGCTTGTTAAGAGTTTATTTAATTTTATTGTTTTCTGAACTAGATCATCTCACAGTCATGAGTTTGATAAGTTTCCTTTTACGAGTTTTACAGTTAAACTGTCACTATTTAAGGGGGAAGTGTATGAAACAGAATACACTGATGCACACAAGCTCTATATCTTTACGACCTAAGATGAAATGAATCCTCTTTGCGGTTTTCAGGGGTTCCTGCCTCCCATGCTGGTGTTTGTGCAGTCTATAGAGCGAGCACGGGAGCTGTTCCATGAGTTGGTGTATGAAGGCATCAATGTAGACGTGATCCACGCAGACCGCACGCAGCAGCAGGTACACACTGAAAACTTAATGCACTGCGTTATGTAGCCTTTCTGAATTGCCACTGTGCATTTATCCTCCTCCTCTGTGGCTTTTCTATCTCAGAGGGACAATGTCGTCAGCAGTTTCCGGTCCGGTAAGATTTGGGTATTGATCTGCACGGCTCTGCTCGCCAGAGGGATCGACTTTAAAGGAGTCAACCTCGTGCTGAACTACGACTTCCCCACCAGCTCTGTGGAGTACATCCACCGAATTGGTTCGTTTTTATGCAGAATCACTGTCGTCTCCTTTCACGCGTCACTGTTTCTCCCTGTCTGCTCATCGGCTGCTTCGCTGTATCATCCTGTTTGCTGCTCCTCAGGTCGGACTGGTAGAGCTGGACATCAGGGCAAGGCCATCACCTTCTTCACAGAAAATGACAAGCCACTGCTGCGCAGGTACGTATCTACATGGTCCTCACAGAAAGCACAAACTGACTTCCTTTGCAGATAAAGGCATACAGCTTGTTTTTGCGCGAGTGACTGGAAAAGTAGTGTGTTTACGTGAAGGTCCAACCGTGGTCATCAAACAGCAAATTTCAGGGGAGGCAGGTCATCAGATGGTTACGTTTGCTTGCTATCAGAACCAAGACAAACAGGACGTTGCGTCTCTCTGATGTGTGTTTACGCCACCGCAGCTTTCAGGGACCTCAGAAGCGAGTGTTAGCTAGCTCACGCTGTTAGCCACGTAGCTGAAAAACAAAAAAGAATGGCGTGCACGTCAAACCCCAGCAGGGTACAAGTGCAGGACAGAAGCTGCATACAAACCAAAAAGTGAGGTGGTTTATAGTTTTGCAAGCTCCCAAAATTTTTATGAGGCATCGTTTTGTAGTCTTCAAGAAGCAAAAGCCAGGTAGTTAAGCCAGTGTTCACTGTGATGTTCTAAAGGCTTCATCAGGACCACTTCTATTACTGAAATGCAGCTTTGAGGTTGATTTCTCTACTGTGTTCCACATACTTGCTCACTGCTTTGAACCTGGCTAGTTTCCTGTCCGTCTCTGCTGTCAACTGTTTAAAAAAAAAAAAACACAGTAAAATGTTTTGGGGTAATTGTGTTCAAAATAGGGTTCACTTTACCCTAATTATGTATTTTAAACAAGACATCACATTTATGAGTTTTTCTTTGAGATGTTTTACATTGTCTTTGAATATATTTCTCTAACAGCATCGCTAATGTGATCAAACAAGCTGGCTGTCCTGTACCCGACTACATGACTGGCTTCAAGAAGATACACAGGTAGAGGAGACGGATGCTGATAACGAAGTTCCACAATAACTCATTCATTTATTTTTACTCCTTTTAATTTCTTGCTAAATTGATGAGTTTCTGTTTCGGTTGTATGGTTGTTATAGTCCACCTGTATTTGTTTGTGTTCAGCAAAGTGAAGCGGAGGCTTGAGAAGAGGCCTCCCACGAGAAGAACCATCTGCACAACTCCTCGATTCTTAATGAAGAAAAAAGGCAAAGCACCAAATAAAGGACAGAAAGGAGAGAAGCAGGCAGCGGATGGATCTCAAACAGCAGCGCAGCCAAAAGGGGAAAAGAAGACAAAAGCACAGGGGCTAAAGAAAATAAATAAAACACAGAAAGAAGGGGGAACAGAAAAACACAAGAAGGCGTCTCGGAAGGTGGAATCAAATTCCTCTGGAGCAAAGTTAAAAAAGTAAGGAAGGTGCATGCGTAAAGGAT
>JAVQJD010101456.1:0-12087 GCA_036023655.1 Nannoperca australis
CCCCCCCCCCCCCCCCCCCCCCCCCCCCCCCCCCCCCCCCCCCCCCCCCCCCCCCCCCCCCCCCCCCCCCCCCCCCCCCCCCCCCCCCCCCCCCACGCACCGGCAGTGGAAAAATACCAGACCGGCATCCGCGTCCACCTGACATCCCTCAGCCCCGCTGTAGACGCTCACTGACAAAAAGCCGCAGTACACGCCGCCTGGCTTTGCGCACATTGCCTCCCCAAAATCCTTTGAAAGGATGAATGTGTTAACAGGGTGTGTCGGCGTGTTGTTCACCACATTAAACCAGGCTGGGCTATTATATGATCTATTTCTCTTGCCTGATCAGTGCGCACATGTACATCCACACAGAGCCCAAAAGGCGTAACCCCCCAAATCCATTTAATAACAGGATTTCCACAGCCGGCTCTGATGGAAACAATGGCACGTGTCTCCATTTTGCGCTCTGATTCATAGTTGGTACTGGAGCCTTTTCAAATGGCACACACAGACCGGTTTGCATCTTTCCCACTCGGCTTGTGTTTAATTATCTGTGTGGCAGTGACACATCCAGACACGAGTCCAGCGCTCCAGCTTCAGTCTCACTGCTTCGTTCTTTAATTATTTATATGGACCAAGGCTGACCTGGTAGGAAATGACTCATGGGCATTTCAGAAAGGGGGGAAAAAAACGAATGTGCTCCACACCTATAATATGGCAGGCAATAGTGTTAATACGCGTGATGAATAATTAACCCAACAGAGCCGGTAACACAGCTACTTTGAATTAAACGAGTTTCAGAATGAAAACAAACAGACAATGAGGGACTTATGTACAAATAGAGATATTGCCAACAAAAAGCCTAGAATTATCTTTTAAAGACGATGCCGCCTACATCCGGTAATTTTCTAAGAGACAGTTAAATAAGATGCCGGTATTCTTACCTGATGAAGATGTGGCAGGATGCCTGTAAAATCCTTTCAAGAAAAAAAAAGATACAAGCAAATGTCCGGACGATTTCTTCCCAAAAGCCGAGTGATCCTTGAGTGTGTTTAGGTTGAATGTGAATAAGCTGGAGAATGAATGGATAGGACTGTTACTAGACAGGGTCTGACCCAAAACACTAGCTCAAACAGTTCAGATAACGAACAAAGATGATCTTAGAACAAAACGACCGACGCGTAAAAATCTAAAGAATTTAGATTTGTTTTTTTTTTACTTCTAATTAAAGCAAAAATCCCAGAGATGCGGTGCGCTCGGAGAGAAAACCCTGTTCTGTTGGAGGAGGGGTGGGGACTCACCCTTTTATAAAGATGAGCATTGCATCAGCCCGGACCTACAGGGAGGGAAGAGAAGGGGGGAGGGGGGGATGGGCTCGGATGGAGGAGGTGGAGACTTTTTACGCACAGCAGTGACGTGGTTTTTTGTGTACAAACAGAGCAATGACCCAGAGACTGTCGGCTGGAACCACACAGAGATCATTTTTTACAATAGGTGTTATCAGGAAACACTTTATAAATACTGCAACAATACCACATGAGGCCAGGACAGTAAGTGAGGCTCACATAACCATTCATCATTACCACAGACACTCAACTATTCCATCCTTCTGCCTAGTTTTCATTGACACCACCTTGTAACAGTAATGTCATCATACAAATGCACTGTTAGTATTTTGATCAGGTTTGTATTTGTACGACTCCCACTGGGAGTAACAGAAGCTGCGTGTTTCAACTGTTTATCCATTTTCTTTTAACAAACTATTCCCGTGGTTTATCTGTCACTGTTAGCCGTCCCTTTCTTTCAGAATAACCCCCCCCTCGCTGAACTCCACCAATGCACCGTAAACTTGAAACTTGAAGGTAAAGTGGACTCAAAGTGGCTGTCACTGCAGATCAGGGCCTACGTGGAGCTTCAAAGCAGACCTCCCCGTCTGAAGGAGATTACACCCAAACGCTGTCATGTGACAGCGGCCATCCTGATCCTCATTCTCAGTTGGCTCTCCTCGACTGGTCAGGTGTAGGTGTGTGTGTGTGTGTGTGTGTGTGTGTGTGTGCGTGTGTGAAATCTTCCACTGCTCTAGTTTCCATTGAATTATTTATGCTGGGGTGACTGTACAGTATGTGAACCATCAGGCAGGTTTATGGACGGACCTTTGATACCACAGATCTTCAGATTTAAACGACAGTTCCTTCTGATGCAACTGCTGCTAATATTACAATGTGTTCCACGTCTGACACACACTGCCGCTCCTACTACTGTTACTTCTACTACCACTTCCTCTGCTGCTACTTGCACTATTGCTTTCAATGGTAGTACTATTGCTGCTAGTCCCTGCTGAGAAATCAGAGGTGAGAGGTCAGCTACAGAGTTCATGCTCATAGGCACTTCAGCAGGACTGTGATCAAACCTGACTCACCTGGGTCCAGCTGGTCCAGGTGCTCATTTCTCTAAAGAATGACTACAAATGAGAAGTGACACACAAGCAGCCCAGCGTGTGAAGTAGGCGTTCTGAATCTGTCAGCAGCTGAGAAGAGACACATCATGCAACGTCATTATGTTATTATATCCTGAACGGCCTCACAAAATGTTCATGTCCTCACATTCATTTTGGCTTCGTGATCTTGTGACACAAGTTCAAATTACACACATTCCGCTCCGTAGAGAGTGAGCCGCTTTCCACGATGATGAGGCAAGTTTGAAATATAAACAGTTCAGGGTCTAACAGATGAAACAGGGAAACCAGTTCTCTTTTTTCTTAATTGAGGAAGATGCTAAATTAAACAGGACAAGCTGGTTTCTCTTGTTTTATCTGAATATAAAGTTGTGTGGCTTTGTGTCAGTTGTCATTCAGATGCTATGCACGGAACACATTTCTTTTAGATGCACAGAAATATCATTGCATTCAATAGTTTGCTGTGTTAAGGCAAGATTTCAGGTTTTTGGTTCGAAAGAAAGTCATAACATTCTGTAGATGGAGGAATGAGATGTTTCTTATTGTTTTTTAGCATTACAAAGAAATTAAGAAACACTATATTTAAAATCAATGTAAGTATTATTAACACACACACACACACACACACACACACACACACACACACACACACACAAAAGGCCACACATTCATGAGTGAAAGGACACTTCTGTTGACTTTCTCACCCACTACTCCTCATGATTTCTCTGTCACACACACACACACACACACACTGTGCATTCCTCTGCTCTCAGTCACACATGAGTACATTTGTGTGTGCCTCTCTGTGTACGAGCCTTTGTTTCGGGCTTTAGCTTGACCCAGCAGATCTAAGACGGATCAGGAAAACTTGAGCGGGATCAAGGGGTGCAGGACGTGGTCTGAACACCGGTGCCTTGTTAGCCCCGTCCACACACATATACACACACAAACACACTGTGAGTTTAAGACACAGGTCTCCAGTGTAACAGTGTCTGCACCGAGGCTCTGTACTGTAGCATTAATGTTTCTGTCGAGCTCACAACAACACCGCCCAGCAGGCCTGTATGTATGTGTGCTTAAAACAAGCGCCATTTGTCTGCACACACCTCTGTAGAAAATGATGAGTGTAATGTCTGTTTACAGTTGTGCCATTTTCTCTGGCTTTTTTGGTTTTGTGACAAATAAGACAAACAAAAACACAAGTGTAAGTCCTCTTCCATGAACTGCCGTGTTTTAAGAGAAGACGTGAAAAGGTCATCAGAACACACTCCAGGAAACAACACCAAGCACAAAAGGCTGGTCATAATGAAGACACAGCTGATTTGTAACAGCCATGTAGTTCCTCGTGCTTGGAGAGCGAACTCAGAGGGAAGTGATGCTCATGCAAAGAGTGACAGAAATGATGAAGATTTATTTAACTTGGAGATATGACAGTTTACCTAACTCTTATTATACCACGAGTTGTTTGTGAGTGACATGTCTGTACAATTAATATGAAACTAGGGCCTGGAGGTGATTAGCTTAGCGTAAAGACTGGAACCTGGAGGAAACAGCGAGCTAACTCCCACTATCATGCTGGGAGGCAGATTGTTTTTACTTTCGGACAGAACCAAACTAGCGTTTTCCCCTTCTAGTCTTTATGTAAAGCTAATCATCTGTTGGCTCTAGCTTCAAATATAGCTAGAATACAGACACAAGAATGGTATCAATCTTCTCATCTAACTCTCGGCAAGAATGCGAATGAACATATTCTCCAAAATGTCAAACTACTCTTTTAACAAGCAAATTATGGATGCAGCATATGTTGTCAATTTTTTGTCTCTTATGTAAGTCTGCCTTTAGTAGCCAAATTTGCTAGCTCTTGCTTCATAATTAGTGTACATGTGGTAGTAATCTTTTCAAGAAAAAAAATAAATCCCCCAAATTTTGAATTATTATTTTAATTTTTCATTTAAAGTCTGAATGATTATAGGAAAAAACTATAAATATCTTACCCAGGTAAATGTTTTCCTCATGTTTTGAACCAAAGAAAGCAAACTCTATACATGGTTGCAGTGTTACTGTGGGAGCCTGCAGATAGTCTAAAATAGATAAGAATGGATAGATAGAATGACCTCACACTATAGATGTTTGCTTGAATGTGGTCCTAATATTTACCTCCAGATGACTACAGAGAAAGTCAAGTCTTCCCAGAACAGGACCAACGACAAATGCATGTCCTAGTTAGAAATCCTGTGTCTTGCCCCTGTAACGTATTCATAACCAGGGCATGAAACTAACTTTCATGAATTACACACAAGGACAATATTATTTATTTGCAGTCAAAACCTGATTGAGCTTAGGTTAGTATACTAAAACGTCAAGAATTTACAGACTTCTTAGCCACAAGCAAAACTTGTCTGAGAGAAAGTGTTAATTTCAAACCCTGGTAATAACATTAAAACATATATATTGGATATAAAACGGGGTCTATTGGACTGTTGGCTTGTCAGAATTCTGTAGAACTTAAGTCTGCTGTAGGAATATCGATTCTGACAACCGAACAGGCAACAGACATTTTGATGCTGGTAACACTTTTAATTCAATGTTTAAAACTTGCTAACTCATCTGGGTGGTTGGGGCAAAACGTCACTTCCATTGATGAAATACGTGTGCATATTTTGATGACGTCAGCTGTAATCAGAATCAGAATCACAATCAGAACCAGATTTATTGCCAAGTAGGTTTACACATACAAGGAATTTGTTTTGGTGCGTGGGTGCCAACAAGAGCATAAATATATACAGAATTTTTTTTATAAAACCACTAAATAAAAAAAAGGTCTATATGTATGTGGTGTAATTTATTTTCATATAAGCACATTTTAAATCAACCACAATGTCCAATTTTACCTTTAGTAGCTGTTAGTCACCTGTAAAGGCCATGCTACTTACATCGTCATAGTTTTTAATTAGTTCATCAAATTTGGTAACGCAACATTAGCATAGCTCTGCCAGCATAGCTCCGCCCACCTTCCATCTGAGCAGAAGTCGAATCATCAAGATGTGAAAAGACCTTTTTTGTTACATATAGCCAATATTCTGTCATTTAATCTGTATAAAGAAACCACAGAGGTTTTAAACAAGGATATTAGAAACACCATGATGGGAATTAAAGAGAAGACTACATCTTTTGTCTGCACCCAAATATCTTACCTGAAAACACAAGTGTAAGTCCTCTTCCATGAACTGCCGTGTTTTCAGAGGAGACGTGAAAAGGTCATCAGAACACACTCCAGGAAACAACACCAAGCACAAAAGGCTGGTCATAATGAAGACACAGCTGATTTGTAACAGCCAGGTAGTTCCTCGTGCTTGGAGAGCGAACTCAGAGGGAAGTGATGCTCATGCAAAGAGTGACAGAAATGATGAAGATTTATTTAACTTGGAGATATGACAGTTTCCTTAACTCTTATGATACCACGAGTTGTCTGTGAGTGACTTTTGTTTTTAAAGGAAGAGTTTTTCAATTTGTTTTTAGTTGCAGGCATTTTAATTGGCACATGGAGTTTGGTGACAAAACATAATACCCAGCAAAGCTCCGTCTACCTTCCATTTGAGCAGAGGTTGAATCATCAAGATGTGAAAAGACCTATTTTGTTACATATATCAAAACTAAGCGTTTTCAAATAAAGAGGAAGAAGTGGAACACATTTTACCTGAGAGACTAGCATTTTTAGTGCTTGGTTGCACTGCTCACACATTACCATGTGAAAGAAGATTAGTCCAGTGATAAATGTTAATGCTGTGGAGGGCCTTTCAGGCTTCAGTTGCTCTGACAGCGATGTCAGCAGAGGAGGTCATCACACTGCACAGAAAGCAAAGTCAGTAGTTCTGCACTGGAGCTGGGAGCAGTAGCTGAAGAAAACCGTGCTTCTCCCCAGACATCCCTCTTTGTACCTCCATTAATGGGAGCTGACAGTTATGGATGCATGAGATGATAGCTGATAAGTGCACATCTTGAAAAACAACACAACTGTTTTATGAAGTAAAATATTTTTTATGTTCGTGATGCATTTTTGGGCTTGTTTCTTTTAGCTAACTTGTACTTTAGCTAATGTACGTGTAATGTAGGGGCCGCTTGTCGTGTCAAATCCATACAGTATCATCACCCAACATTGCTATTCTCCTCAGCTCTACGAAGCATTTTAGTGTCTTTCAAGTCATTGTTTTGGTTTTTATATCCTGCTCTGATAAACTCACAGTACACTACCTGCTCAGCACCAAACAGCACACAGACAAGGTTAGCGGCTACCTGGTAAAGCAGCAGAGCATCTATCTATCTATCTGTGTCACTTCGTCTCACTTGATGTTCACCTACAATGATTGTACCCAATCAACCTGACCCTAAAGCTAATCACCTCCTTGGCAGCGATCCATTTTCTTATATAAATCCATTGCTCGTTGCCTAAATGAATACCTCTCAGGACATCATATTTAACTGTGCCAGTCTCCCACCAAGCCCTCCTCCTGCGTCCAGACCAGATCGCTAACACCACCACCCCCCACCTGCTTCTCTCCCCCAAGCCTATACTTATTAACTTTTCATTTTCCCTGACTTTAGACCAAGTATTTTCTTGCTCCTCAACCTTATTCACCTCATCCCCACTGTGAGTGTTCTTGGAACAGTTAACCTCTAAGGAGGATCTGTATTACAATATAGACGGACAACTTCCCTCCCCCCCAAGGAGCAGATCTCATGATCGGCCTTGCTTTATTAGGAAAATAAAGGTTGTTGGGTTTCTCTCCACTGATGCTAGGTGTGAACAAAAAGTTAATACGAAGATCTGTTGGGATTTCTGGGTTATTTGCACTAAGAGGAAAGAGTATGGAGACACTGCTGAAGTCTGATTGTATCCTGGTTCATGATGATCCACTGGAAAATAGATTACATAAGTGTGTTCCTATGGAGCCAACACTTACATTTATACCCAAGGACTGGTGAATTTTTATTTGGTTACTGTTACTTCCTCTTACATTCCTTGTTTTGTAGGGTAGTTTGCAATGTCTGGGTGTGTGCGTGTGTGTCCTTATTTGATGGGCGCTAGCGACACAAAGGAGGCTGGTGGCCATCAGACTGAAAACCAAACAAGTCGCCAAAGAGGAAGTGAGTTATCTTTTGGAAACCTTGTCATGTCGTTCACACACATAAACACACTCACACAGAGGCATAGTTGATCCTGATCCAACGTGAGGCCTGCGACAGGATCAGGGTCACTACGTAAACACTCCTTAGCTAAACACGACCTTCTAATACAGTGGGAAAGTCCTACAACCATCACTGGGTTCTCCGCACAGTATAGACTAATCTCTAGGACATTTGCCTTGAATGTCACAATCAGTTTAATTTTACAGACAGATTCCCATGCCAATGTAAACATTTTACTGCACGTAAAGTTTTACTCTGCATCTAAGTCAGTCAATTTCGTCATTATGCAATATAACAACAATATAATTTCTCATTTTTCATCCTGATTTATGAAAGATTTTTTTCCTTTTAATCAAAGTATCCATTGGTTTGGTCATGCATTCTAGCAAACTCAGAAACTGGTGGTGTTCTCCAGTTTCCCACTGGAGAACACCACCAGTTTAGGTTTCCCACTGGTGTTCTCTCGACCACTCTTAGAGTCATTAGCTTTGCTCCCGTTGCTCTCTCTCTTTTTTTATTACTCAAAACCTGCCTAAATGACTAGCTAGCTAGCATCTCTAAAACAAACTTCCAGTTAAGGCGCGCAGTTTGACCCACGGTCTAAAATCTCACTCCAGCTTTCTACATGAATTATTAAATTCAGCTTCCCAATGTCTAGATGTGCCGGAGCATCTCTTGATTCAGGAGCATTACCTTAGTAATCCTCTTAGTGGTGGGAAAGTGGTTTAGCGGGCGCATTCTTTATGACAGAAGCACAAATGGGGGGATCACATTAGCCTTAGGGGCCCCGGAGGGGAGGGGAGGGGAGGCCGCTTGTCTCGCTCTCCAAAAACTTTCCACTCAGGGTGGACCATGGTCAGTCCTGTGAACCCACTGACTTCCCTATTCGCCTCCGCTGAAAGGGGATGTGCATTTTCTTTTACAATGAGAGACAGAATGAAATTCAGATAGATAAAAGGAAATATGTCAGAGGTCATGCCACAACCATGCTAACCATCAAACATATTTCTTTACTTGTCAGTAAAGAAATGCAATGTTGTGGAGAATTTCCACATATCATATCCTAAGCAAAATTATAAGCATATAATTTTCTTTCATAAATGGCAGTGTCTCACAAATAGTAATGGTAACAGGAGGTAGAGCGGGTTGTCCATAAATCACAGGGTTGGAGGTTCAATCCCCGGCTCCTTCTGTCCACGTGTCCTTGGGCAATACACTGAACCTGATGGAGGCCAGCGCCTTGCATGGCAGCGGTGTGTGAATGTGTGAGTGAATGGAGGAATGAGACCAATCTGTAAAGCGCTTTGGGAACAGTTAAGGTTGAAAGACTCTATACGTGAAGTCCATTTACCATTTCAGTTGAGACGGACATTGCTGTCCACGTTTGCTTTCCATTGCAATAGTTATCTAATTGCAATTACAATACCTGATTCACTCAATATATTACACCACACTTAACCGTTGGCTAGCGGGGCAGAATTATAAGGAGGAGGTGTGTGTTTGTTACATTTGCAAAGAATCGTTGAATGATTGCAGTCTAATTTTGTGTATTTATGCGTGATAGTGTAGCTGTTTAAATATGAATCAAATATGAAAGTCTCACACTACCAGCAGGGAGAAAAAACAAACAAACAAAAAAAAAACTAATAGAGGTAATTTGATTCACAGTGCAGGGTGAAGTTAGGGCACTGGAATTAGTGGAGCTGCAGTGACTGAGAGGATTAAGAGGATATCCACTCACACAAGCAGAGTATACAATGTCCCTCCTGAGTGAGGGTTGTTCCTGAAAAGCCACTTTTGTTTTTATAGACCAGAATCAGCCTCAATTGTTAGACATTAGCTGGACATTAGTCTGTTCAGCAGCACACACACACACACACACACACATACGCGCACACACAGTGTCACACTAATGATAGACATCTTCCAGCTGCTTCTCAGTTTGAGGACAACAAACTTAAAACTTGTGTACTGTACTGGAGCACACTGATTGATTTTAAGCCTTTAATTGGGCAAACAGACTAACTACTACTGTGCCTCCATCAGACTAAAAATGGGCAAAGCCATAAGGTAAAAACATGTACTGTATAATCATCCCTTGAACAGGTGTACAATTGTCAATGAACAATTGGTTGAAGAGGATTTCAAATCAATTGGATAATGGATCCAATAGTGGTAGTTCAGAAACAAAAGAAAATGTTTAAGTTACAAAAAGTACAGCAAGTGTAATAAATTAAAGGAAGCCAGAACACTGCACATTAGCAGCAGCGGAAACAGCGTGTGGGTTGATTAGACAGCTAGGAAACAGTGTTAGGTGGTTTTCTAGTGTCTACATGACCCAGATTGTCTTTGAGATGCGAGAACATTTGAACACAATCAAAAGAGGCACTGAGCTGATATTATTTAGTGATGGATCACTTTTGAGGACATTCCAATGTTTAAGGATTAATGACTCGTGACTGTCATTATCCTTCATGTAGCCTGCAGGCCTTCTCAGTTCTGATGTTTTAGCTGACTGCACATATTCATGCCAGGATTTATCCCACATCTTTGCCAATAGTTTTAAATGCAGAGAAACAAACATACAGTCACAAAACCCAATGCTTCTCTTTTCGGTCACGGAAATTCTGAATTTTAAGCTGTCAGATAATAATCAAGACACTGTTGGGCTTTGCTGTGTGTAAGTCTTATACTACACTAGGGTAGACAAATAATGACATGAATGATAACCCATAATAGAACAACCGAAATTATATCTCTGTCCTTTCACAGAAGGTAAGGGACTGTATGAAAGTTATTAGAATGGCAGGTCAAGAAAGGGGAGTGTTATAAATTCTTTCCTGTAAGCTCTCTTACAGCAGTGCTTTGAGCTAAATGCTAACATGCTGACAATGACAACACTGATGTTTAGTAGATACAATGTTGATCATGTTCACCATTCTTAGTTTAACGTGTTAGCATGCTAACATTAGCCACTTAGCACAGTAGTACAGCTGATGGTAATGTCATTAGCTTTGCTGGAATTGCCAAATTACTGGACACATTTCAAATTTGACTTGATTCGAATATAAAAAGTTAAGGGATCACTGAAAAATTTAGATATTTCACTCAGAACCACAAATGTCAACCTTGCCCACCAAGGTTTTGGACATTTGGACATTAGAGGAAAAGTCAGGAGATCATCAAAGTCATTAGGATACATCAGCTGGGGGCAGTGAAGGTCTGTGCAAAATTTTATTTGCAATCCATCCAGTGGTTGTTGAGATAGTTCATTCTCGACCACAGTCGTGAACTGACTGATTTTGCCATCCCTAAAGCCAAGCCACTAGCATGGCTAAAAATCATAAAGTTAGATGAAGAAAATAACTTTTGAGTATGCCACAAGTCATAAAGATGTGCTTTGCTATGTCTAGAGGTCATGCCTTTTTAGTTGCTGATGGCAAAATATAATTGTGCCAACTCAATATTGCTATATTATTTTAGAATGGTGTTGCAAGAAAGGATTTAAAGATAATATTGATTACACTGGGGAGATCTTGCTTTTCTTTTATAAAGTGAAACATGAGGTTCAGACAAATACCCAATAACTTTCTTACAGTCCCTAAAACAAATGTTAAGCTGGAGTCATGAGATGCATGTGAAATATTGTCATTATATTTATCATGGCTTAGATTTCGACTTGCAACTTTGAAATATGCCTGTTCAAGCTAATTAGAGTAATACAGAGTAAATTAGATGTGTCCAATGTGTCTTTTACCTCCTACATTTTTCAAATAGCTGCTGATTGAGAAACAAACCTGGTCAGTATGTGATAACCTCTGGGTTCCTGTCTGGTCTGTGTGTTTCTACTTGCCTCAGTATCTGTAATATCACTTCAAAACAGGAAGGGTAATGAAATGCCTTTGCTGTGACAGTTTCCTGTTTGCAGCTGGAGGAGCAAGAGGATATGAACAGGGTTCTACGGGGAAGAGTGAAGCCGAGTGTTATCTACAGTAATACAATGTTCTAGTAACATCCAGAAGCCCCATATAACGTAAATGGTTTTCTTAAAAATGTAACTGCAGCCCATAATTTGTGAAAGCTGACATTTACAATGTCATCTACCAAATCAAAAGCAAGCTAACTTTTGGACTACTACCATCTGAATTTTTAATTTTTAATTTTACTTTTTAGGTGGGTGGATTAAAACCACTTATTTTGTTGTTGTAGGAAGGACAGTGCTGATTCATGTAGCTTGTACGAGAAACCTGTTATCACTGTCTTTACCCCCAATAGTAAGATCATGGAAGGCATTTCAAGAGAGGGTTACTTAACACCACTATAAATAGGAACTGACATCAAGTCCTTCTTTAAGATCCTTCTCCTCACATTCAAAGCGCTCAATGGTCAGGCACCATCATATCTCAAAGAGCTCATAGTACCTTATCACCCTACTAGAGCACTGCGCTCTCAGAATGCAGGGTTCC
>JAVQJD010101460.1:0-20708 GCA_036023655.1 Nannoperca australis
CCGGTCCTGCTGACTGGGCTGAAGGCCTGCGAGGTTTGATCCTGGTATTCAGCACTTGGCTCCCACCAAGTAAAGCTTCTCCTGTGTTTAATGTGGGCTTTTCTCGCTTCAGAGGAAACGGCTGTTTGGCAGGACCCCCCCCCCTTTACCTCCAGACCAGTACTTAGGATGGTTCCAAAAACAAACGTCCACCAGAGGATCAGCTCGCATCAGCATATTACAGACGTGACTCCTACTGCCAGATATGTGCCTCTCTCTCTCTCTCTCTCTAACGTGTGTTGTCAATGTGGTTGCCGTTGCCGTGGCGACACAGGTCTGAGGCACATCTCCATATTGAAGTTGGTCGGCACGGAGCTGCTGGATATGGGCGGAGTCTTGGAGCTCTATCCAATCAATGGTAAGAACTTTCAAATATCAAATAATGAGCACACACACACACACACACACACACAGTGTAATACACACACACACGCACACACACAGTGCAATACACACACAGTGTAATACACACACACACACAGTATAATACACACAGACACACACACACACACACAGCACTGCTACTGAAGCACATAGGACCTCCTTTTACTGACATTCAGTTCATACACATATTTTGACAGACAGGCAGACAGACAGACAGACAGGCAGGCAGGCAGGCAGGCAGGCAGGCAGGCAGGCAGGCAGACAAACAGAGGGACAGACGATCGTAGGACACGATGACCAGCTGAGTCAGACAGCTGAGGACCGTCACTAAACCTGATCCCCAAACCTCCCTGTGCTGGTCTCAGGGCTCCTCAGGGACCAGGTCTTCCTCTTCAGATCCTGCTGATGTTTCCTGACGGGGACACTAAAAGCCTGGTGGGGGGGGGCAGATCTACAGCCAAGCGTCCTGCTGTGAAGGCAGAGTGACGGTTTGATGAGCAGAGATGGAGAGACGGGCTCACTGATGGATGGCAAGGAGGGTGAGACAGGCATCTGAGGTGAGACAGCTGTCTGCCTGCTGTTCTTTACAGGAGAACACATGAATGCAGGTGTGTGTGTCTGTGTCTGTATGTGTGTGTTAAACATTTGTCAGTGGATCCATTGATCCGTCGCTTTGAGTCCTGAAGCTGCAGAGTTTTAATTACCCCCCCCCCCCCCCCCCCCCATCCTCTGCCCCCATGTGGTGATGGGAAGTGAGAGCTACTTTCTTCATACCCCTTCTGATAATCTCTTTTAATCTGAGAAAGCAGGCGTGGGCTTCTATGTCAATATCTCGTTTCAAGGCTGAGACCGGGACACACTCCATTTTGTTTGCTTCTTCTCTCGTCCAAGGAGGGGTCGAGGGAGACGATCGGCAGGCAAAATGAGGGAGGGGTAGAGAGAGCAAGCATTAGGTGGGGAGAGAGATGTAAAAGAAGAGAAGAGAGCAGAGAAAGTGGTCATTAGAAATGGTTGAGGAAGGATGAGAAAGGCAGTGACATATAGGTTTGATTTTTGATAAACAGCATGAGAGAGTTGAGCTTGTGTAACAATATCAATACCAACTAATTACACAAATTACACAAACATGTACACATACTTGGCAAATAAAGCTGATTCTAATTCGGAAAACTATGCTAGAGAATTTGTTTCATGGAGAGGCACAACATGCAACACTTCTCTAGAAATGTTCCCATAAAGTAATACACTTACAACACACATTCAAATAGCTGAAGACCTCGTGTAACTCTCCATGCTAACAGTCACACTGCCTCACCAAAATATGACCTGAAGACACAAAACACTCAAACTGTAAATCACGATGTATTAACAAGATTAGCAGCACTGCAATTATTGTTAATCACTTCACCAAAGCGAGACCCTGTTTGTACAGCATATCCTTCTGTATCTGAGAAGAAGAAGCACAACATTAGATATACAAAGTGACATGGTTACAGATAATGTGTAGTATATAGAGTAAAACCCCAATACAGGTAGTATTTGAATAATAAGCTGTCCCATATTCCCTTAATAATATAAATGAATGTACTCTTTACAGCATTGTGCTGTAATAGGCATGTATCTTCAGTTACAAACCTGCTTAGACTAGAAGATACCACCCTATCCCAAGCTTACAAACCTCTTGGTAATTGATTGATTGGATAACCAAAAGATTTTACAAAAGTACATTGCTTTCTTGGTTTCAACTGCTCTGTGTGGTGGATAATTTAGTGATGACCATTTTAGGATTTTATGATGCTGTCATGTCAACTTGGCGCACTACATTTGATTTTGAGCACAACATTGCTTTGAACGAATTTCAAATTGAGTTTCGCACTTAAAAACAGCTGAATAAAGTCCAAGACCAATTAAACAATTAATAATAACATTTAGACCAAACAGTAAAGCTAAATTTCTTGGAAATTGCCTCAATAAATCACGATGTAACATCATTATGACACAACAACAAAACAAACCTAGAAATACCAAAACTGATGACAAAATGGACGGCTAATAAAAATACAGCTGGAATACGTATTATTGTAAATGTGCCACAAAATGTGAATGTGTGCAGGAACAGATCTAAAACCAGATCACAGTATGTAACATTTTATGTATTAATACCATTCTCTGATGTCTTTTTGATCCAAGCCTGTGTTAAGTGGGCAAACAAGTGTTACAAATGCACAAAATACACACATGGTCAAATGCACATTTAGAGGTCAGACCAACACAAAGTCAAAACCTGTGGGTGGCAGCTAAGTCAAGGCCAGCAACTAAAGAGATACGTGTGTGTGTGTGTGTGTGTGTGTGTGTGTGTGTGTGTTGTGAGCGTCTGCATGTGTGAGGGGACACTGTGGTAGTCTCTGTATGTGTGAGAGAGTGTTTAAATTCTGTGACAGCTGTTCATTAGTCCATTACAACCCCACACTGCTGATTCCTCGAAGCAGCAGACACCAGCAGAAAGAGACGCTGGTGATGGCGGAACGACGTCCAAAAGAAGGACAAGACACATTTCATAGTCAGTTATATTTGTCCTGTTAGAGTCTTGATTCTGCAGATTTTCCTCTTCACGATCTAGTGCAGGAGATAGGCTCATATTTAGTGGCAAATGATAAAGTGAAACCTTGATTTCTTTTACCTGTGTGGTCAAGGTGGTGGTGTCACTTTCACTTTTTATTTGAATTTCTGTAGGTGGTGCTCTTTGTTTTTCTGCTTAGCATTAATCGGAAGCCATTACTAACCTTCTTCTCCTTCTGTTCTTCTTCTTTTTGTTTTTCTCACTGTTACTTCCATACGCTGTCATAATACGTTGTATTTGCTGTGCAGTGTGTACATCTGGGGGCTGTCTGTTGTGTGAGAGTGGGCCATTATGGAAGCATATGGACAGTGGTCTGCATGGGCCTATTTCACTGAACTTTAAATGAAATCTACATATCTGGCAGGTACCTGTCTTATTGTACTTACAGTACAGGCCCATGCAGTTTTTTTGGTCGTTGCACTTAAAGGTTTTCATATATGTGAATTTAACTACAACTTTAACTACATCAGAGGGAAAATGTTTAAATTCAATTTTTAATTGACTATGATGTAATATGCTGCTCATTTCATGGAAAGGTTCAACACAGAAAACACATAGTAAGGTAAATACACATTTATAAGAGCAAGTGATTATTAGAGTTGATGTAACACAGAAATAAATAAAAGAAACCATTTAGAAAGACAACCAGGCACTCTTGTCTTCATGTTTATGCTTTATACTTTTCCCCTTGATCTAATTCCTATGAGAAAACTCTTCTGAATAGTCAGAGCATAAAGACACAAAAGAAGCTGCACTTCTACTGTATGTTTGAGGAATTTAAGTGTCCCTACATTTTACTCTCCATTTGAAAATAACTGTATTGTGTTGTTGACAGCAGCAGGCGGCAGTGAAGCATTTATAGATTCCTCTTGTTTTTTTAACCCTACTTCCATCGGCAGACAAATCCGACAACATCATTTTAAGGAAAGTCTTATATAGTGTAAATTAATAAAATCATTTTTAGTTATTTGTCAACATTTTGTAAGTCAAATTGTAAAAAAAAATTGATATTTCATTTCAAAGAAAATTATGGTTTTGTGTTTATCCAAATGCTTCATGTGGCTCCAGACTTCAGATCTTATTAAGCTCTCCTGTTATATAATCATACAATTTACACATTATTGGACATTATTTCATTATGTGGGAGATGCAGGAACAGTGAATTAAAAATGTAGATGTCAGGGAAGTTAGAGCACTTCAATGCTATTTGATGGATTCTGACAAAATGTTACTCGTTCACTTTCCCAGATTTTCTCAGCTGGGAGCAGATTTAAACCCGTAGCCTTAGAATGAATGAATGTGTACCCCGTAGAATGAACCTGTCCACACTACCATCCATATGTCATGATAACACCATGCTCGCACCTTGGCAGTGAGCCTGGAAATCCACTGCACATACTTTAATAAACAAATATGGCGGCCGGTTCAGAGAAAGCATGATGGCAGCGCATCACAGAAACATTGGTGCTTAAAAAAAATCTCACTTTCTCATTTTATCAGGGTTAGATTTGTGCTTTCATACAAACCGACATCGTGTCCTCTCAGTCCTTGCTATTACATGTTAAATACCAAAATGAAAAAAAAATTGACTAGCTATCCAGCTGTTTTTCCTGACCTCTAACTTGACCTGCATCAGTATCTGGCAAAAAGTCTTTACTACGCCTTGCTTGAAAAAGAAGGCAACAGTTTTTAATTTCGTCTTGGTTAACGATCAGTCAAAACCTTCTCTAAGATGACACGGACACAGAGAGAGACACAATTTCAGGGGTGAGAACGGTTCTGTGTTTCTTGGGAGAACCAATTGCATGGGGTGTGTTTATGTGAAGAAAGAGAGTGTGTCTGTGTGCGTGTGTGCGCACGTGGGTGACCAGCGATGGAGGAGCTAGGCGAGGGTGTGATGTACTTTAAGAAGTTGAACGTGTTAGATAGAAGTGACCATGTGCCATCAGTGAGAAAAACTGGAGAGAAGAGAAAGGTGAGGAATAAAAGTGATATGCTGGGATGGGAAAGTGCAGTGTGGAAGAAGAAATATGCAATGGGTGTGTGATGAAAGAAGAAGAGGGAGTTTGTGTAAGTTTGTGTGTGGGATGAAGAGATAAAGAGACGGTAAAGATGGGCAAAAGGGCAGGGGGACAGGAGCTAGAACAAAAAGAAGCGAACATGCCAGAGAAGGAGAGGAGACAGAGGGGAAGAGAGGAGAAAGGAGCAGAGGATGCGAGGGCAATGAGCTGGATTGAATACCATCTGACAGGTCCAGCTGGGAGTTTGCCCACCCCGCAGCACCGCAAAAACCCCTCAATATGGAGGCCAATTACTGCTGCCCGCGTGACCGTGGCATGGCAGCATCAGAGACGCAACCCTCCTCCTCGCCTCTCCTTTCCTTTTTCCTCTGCCCCCCCCCATCCCCCTCCTCATTTCCTCACCCCCCCCAAAAAAATAAAAAACACTCCCACCATCTGTGCAGAGTGACAACAACCTCTATACCCTACCATGCACAACACAGACTGTACACTGCACACACATACACACACACACACAATTGGGGCAAACACACACATCAAATATGACAAACTCTCACTCAGGAGCTCTGTGTGCTTCTATACTCAACAGCAAGTCTGTGTGCAGGTTTGGTTTCATTTTGTTTGAGTGTGTAAGTGTGTGTGTTTCTGTTTGTGTGTTTTTTAACCCCAAAACCACAGTGAGGTCTGATACTTTCACACGTTCGCCATGTTTTTTTGTTTTTTTTTTGCTTGTAGCACACAAAGATAGTTAACCACAAGCAGGGATGGGCATTCGGGGAGTATACAATCACACACACACACACACCAACACCATTGTCCCACAGATGCAGTGGAATTTCACCCAATGCCAGCCTCATCTCTCTTCACAGAGCGGGGCGTGGCGCTCAGGCTGGCAGGGTGGTGGTGGGAGGGTGCAGGGCGGGTGAGCATGATGCAGTGGCACCCGATGCCCATTGCGGTGGAGGTGACTCCCAAATTTAGCTCCGTATGCAGCCAGACAAGCTCCTCTAAGCGGTGTTTTTTGTTCTTGTGCCCTCTCTTCAACTGGTGTGTGGGAAAAAAGGGAGTATGTGACAAATAAAACATGTTGCATATACATCATAGAGCTTTCTCCTGTCTCTGTCACACACACACACACACACACACACAGAGAGAGAGAGAGACATACTGCTGGGACTCATCTTTTAATATTTATATTGGGTTTAATTTAGGTTGGTTTATTTCTGGTTCCCACCTCAATGTCTTCTCCCGCACAACAAAACACTCTATGCTGTGATTTTGACATATTAAATATTTTTCGAGATTAATCCCAAAATAATTAATCCGATAAATGTGTACCTAATCTGATAAATAGGAGTAAAACTCTCCAGATGGAGTGGGCCTGGGCCTACTTTCTGTTGTGTTTCTGCTGTGCTGCAATTTTAGCAGATCAGTTGATCGTTTTTTAAAGCAGTTAAATAGAGCTCTGTGCTGGATTATTTAATTACAGTAATTGCATGGTATTTTATAAACACTCATTTGAACAATTACCCTTGAATATGATCCCAATTAATTGATTTAATGGACTTTAGATACGTCAGTTAAGCTCATTTGTCATAGATATTTAGGATGACCATTACATAATGATGATATCCGCCCACTTAAAAGGTGACATGTGTGTCTACGGAGCTCAGGAAAATGTGAGTAAAATCACATCATCATGAGGAATTAATAAGACAACTCGTTTGGCCCGAGATCTATACTGGTTGTCACGGGTTAACAAGGGTAAATTCACTTCACTGTGCGTCTTCTAGTCGTTGTATCCATGTAGAAATAATAATAATATTTGTAGCAATAATAATTAGGCTACAATAATAGGCTATGCGTTTTTATTGATTTAATCACAATAGATTTTTGGATAAACTTGAATTTTCCAAATGAGGTTGGACCCACAGGTGAGTTACAGTCTGACACAGTTTAGAAAATCTGCTGCACAACTCTTTCTTCTTGTGGAAATGTCCGATTGGTTTCACGCGTCGGCCTCTCCGCGGTCTCGTGCAAAAGTGCGTGACCGGGACAGAAAGGAGAGGTCTCTTTTTGTCCGGGCCCGCGTGTGGACACTCAGCCTCCTTTAACGGCGGAGAATAATGAACAGATGCTGAGTGAATTAGGAAAGAAATACTGGGTCCCTCCCACAAGGGCCACTTTGGCAGGGGCCGCCTGGCTGCCACGTGGCGCAGCTGGCACCGGGTTGGTGATGGTGGGCTTTACTGGTCTCTGGCTTTACTGGTGCTCAGACATTTAGCGACTTGGCACCGAAGCTCCGCCATCAAATCCTCTGCCAGCCGCCGCCCCTACTCACTTTAAAAAACTCCACAGACTAACTGAGAGGTTAGAGCAGGAAATCAAAGCAGAAGCGCGCCTCTCACCTTGCCCTTCGAGGACTGCCCTTCACGTGGGACTAAAGTTGTCTAATCGTGACACGAAGGGATGCTGAAATTTAAGTATTACAGGATTATATGGTAACCCAAATCTATATACAAAACACCAAAATGTTTAAACATGTAAATGACTTCACTTTAGGCATTCATCCCCTCAAGTGAATAAGGAACAGAGGGTTTTCGTTTGTGGTTTCGTTTGTCATTGAAGAAAAAGTAAATCCCTGTCCACCTGAGAAAAGAAATGTCAAACTTAAGTTTATTTTCAAGACTTACATTTTACTAACGTGCCTGTACTGCTAGATGATACCTGTGGACTATATAACCAAAATGATAAACGTCAATTAAAAACGGGCAAACCTAAAACCCTCATGGTACATTGCAGTTTAAATAGTATAAACAATATTCTTAATTACCTCGAAATAATTCATATTTATTCATTTGAACTAAAGTGTATTCAAGATACATATTTCTGGAGGGGAAAACCCCCTAATTTAATTTTCTCTTTTTGAAAAATGTTTAAACAGCCTAAATTGATTGACTTTAATCTAAAACATGACGTTAATGTTACAGAAAAGCTAACCTCTTATACTGAGAAAAAACATATAAGATGACCAAATATATAATCTCTTAAAAAATATAAAAACGCAGAGTTTTGCATGTTTGTCCTTGATGATCACCAAAATTGCAGCCTTCCAATTATTGTATCAGGCTTCCAAATGTGTTTATTTATTTATCTATTTATTTATAATTGGTTGTAACCGTTTGGACTGTGTATATAATCTGTGGTGCGATGTGTGTGTGTTTGTGTATGTGTGTGTCCCATTATGCCTTCCCTGGGCCTCTTCATTTCAAACCAATGGGCCATTGACTCACCTGATTTTGCACCTGCCCAGCTCTTTCATTGATGTGGTGAGTCAGGTGGGCCTTTTGAGGCAAAAATGTAATCAAATTAAAAATGTAAAAAAGAAATCACTAAAATGTTTTTGCAGCGTGCCATGTAGAATTTTTTTACATGTCTTCTGTTCTCTTTTTTCCCTGGGTCAGAGCTGGATGGGACACTTTCCTCCCTGCGGTGCCCGGTGCTGATTTCCCCTGGACGTCCACAACAACATATGGGACCCAGGGAAGTGGTCCAAAGACGGAGCCTGCTCCCACTATCCTATCCAGTCTACGTAAACTCACATTGTCAAATGTTTCATTTAAATATGAGTATTGTTGAAAATACCAGGAACGTGCATCTTTTGGAATTTTAAATATCATGTATTTAATATTTTCAGAACCTGACAAGCAGGTTGAGCTAAAATCAAAAAAATTGCAATGCAGGCATTTATTAAAATATGAATATTAATAGGACAAAAAATCTAAGGTTTATCAAGCAGTTACTCATTTAGTCATTTTTAGTTAATACTGATATTTTAATGAATTGTAATAAAAATGTGACTTGTTAACAAGATAATTGTATTATTTACACTCACCTGGTGAGTCTGAAAGGTGCTCGTGGTTTGAATCAAACTGCTGCGACCATACCCAGATCCACTTTCACTGTGCTAGAGAACAAATTGAGCACTTTCATCTAAAAATGCACTTTGTGCGTACAGTATGTCAAGTGGTTGTACTTTTTCCGTCTCATGCTCTGAGTGGCTGGGGCCTTTTCCTCACTCTGTATACAGAACAAATGGTAAAGTGTCTAATTGCTTTTCATCGATGTTCTAAGTTTCTGGTTTCAAAGAGCTCATTCTAGTTAAAATCATTTGGTGTGCTGGTCAGTCGCTGCTACATTACATCAGTGTACCAATGCACCAAGCTGCAAAATGCTCAGGCATAGAAGGATGAATATCAAACTGTCTCAGCTATGGTGGCAGCTCTCTCATGAACAGGCCTGGCATTCCAAATGAGTCTAAATGAACATAGTTTGTAGGTTGTTTAAATGCACATGTATTTATCCCTTTCCTTCCTTATTGCTGTGCAACTACCGACAGTTTTGCAGCTGGATAATCTGCACAGCATCTAAATCTCATTAATTCAATCATTTCATCTAATGTGACCTTTAAGGAAACATACCTTTTGCACAGTTTGCAGGGTACAGTGCTTATGATCAGTAAAGTCTAATTAAGGCCACTTCATCGTTCAAAGCTGCATTCATGTCCAAGCTGGAGTGTGAGATTAAAACAAAACGTGCACATTTTGGTCTAAAAATTTGTGCGATTTTTTTCATTACAAGCTTTTTAAAGTCGATACTGTGTTGTTGTTTTTTTGGGGGGTAATTCTAGACATTTCTTTAGCGTGTTTGTTCGATTTCTATATCCTATCCTAGCAATAACCAGTGTTTACTTGCATTATTTGAGTACATGCATTTTGTCAAATTTAACATATTTTCACTTAAGTGGTTGTTAATGTAATTATCATCTACAGGTCTACACCATTTCTGATTTTTCAGCTATCAGTGGTCTTTTACCCTGTTCTTGCACTTATATTTACTCAAACTCTTATTGTAGATGTAGCACTGTGAATAATGTGCCTGCTATCATCTTTGACAGTATATATGTTATTTAGTTTTTTCTAGTTTAACCAAGCCTATAAATTCTTAATTTAAAAATATAAAATTAAGTTACATGTCTCCATAATAGACATAATAGAATTAATATATCTTTACCAGAAAACCAAGCTAAGCAAAATTACTTATATCACATTCATGTCATCTATCAACTAAACACACAGCACAATATTGAGAGCTAAAACCTTTGAAAGGTGATTTTAAATTGAATTCTAAACAGACGAAAAAAGATAAGTAACTCAGTATTTTTGACAAGCCTGTTGAAACACTATCTATGTCTATATTGGTTTCCAGTTTAATGTAAAAATAAATGACTGATATGTAGCCAAAGAATCCTGGTGATATGATTTCAGTTCTGTTTTTATTTGTGTGAAGGCTTTTTATGAGCTGAAGTTCCCAAGTTCTATTTTTGATCTGACATTATTTGATGGAAACGACTGCTTCAGGCCTTCATGCCCACACAGCCCGAGAGTCAGTGTCCCCCTGATGTTCAGAAGAAGATTTGTTGAATCATATCAGACAGTTACAAAACATTTTTTTTTATTTCTGTTGTTTGTGTCATAACATGTTTAGGCCTATACATCTTTTTATGTCAGTTGCACTCATTCTGCATACAGGATATTACTGGACACACTTTGATAGGATGTACAACAGTATAGGGATGACATCAGTAGAATACAGAAGGTAATCAGGGGACTCTTTCTGCCACTTCAATCCCATCCTTTCAGAAGCTCCTCTTGTTTCCCAAAAATATTACACGTTATAGGATTGTCATTATAAGGTCAATGCGTCTGATTGTAAGGGCTCAGTTGTGGAAAAAAGCATTGAGATCCTCATATGGAGGCGCCCTGTCATGATGCAAGTGCACGTCGTGGAAAGGTGGAATGTTTTCCGAGTGCGCACCTCCACTGCGCGCTCCCGAGGGCCCAAAAGGTATGCTGTGGCTGGGTCGAGACGTGGTCAGTCCGGAATAATGCATAGAGTAATGATAGTTCCTGTCTGTCTCAGAGGGCTCCTGCTGTCTCCCAGACAGTCCGCCGTTCGCGCAGACGGGCGGGCTGTGCTGGCCCTCGTAGTCCGGGCTGTTATAGTCAGGGGACGTCCCGCCCGGCGGGTACATGGCCTCGTACCCAGAACCGTAGGAGTGGCCCCGCAAGTTAATCGGTCCGCTTCCGGGCTGGTAATGAGGGCTGGAGAGGCGGGAACACCGGTAGGGATAGGGATGGACGGAGAAAGGAGAGCTGGGCATGTGGAAGCGGGCTCCGTCTGAACACGGCTCAGTCAGGAAGTTCCTGGTGTTGAGCTGCAGACAGCCTGCCACCAGGTTGGTAGTGGGCTGGGACAGGCCTTTACACAACATCTGCACGTAGGTCACCACATCTGGCCGTTTCCCGTTGCGTAAAATCTCCCCAAGGGCTAATATATAATTCTTGGCCAGCCTCAGAGTTTCTATCTTGGAGAGTTTCTGGGTTTTGGAGTAGCACGGCACCACTTTGCGCAGATTGTCCAGCGCGGAATTCAAGTCGTGCATGCGCGTGCGCTCCCGCGCGTTCGCCTTCATTCGACGCACCTTGGTGCGCTCCACGCGCGCCGGCGTCATCTTGCGTTTCTTTGGGCCGCGCTTCTTGGGTTTGTCTCCACCGTTCTCGTCCTCGCACTCCTCTTCCTCTGCGTCGTCGTCGTCGTCATCGTCCTCGTCGTCGTCGCCGGCCATCTCTGACTCAGCTCGACTGCTGCCCTCCAGCGGCTCGTCCAGCTCGTCCTCCCCGAGGTGGCAGGCCTCGTGCTCGTCGCCCTTGGCCGTGTCGTTCTCGTTCTCGTCGTCCTCCGCCCAGTCAGCCGCGAGCCTCTGGACGTCCGGCAGCACCTCGCTGAACAGACGGCTCAACATCGTGGAAAGCAACCTGCAACACACACAGACGAAGCTTCAGCTGGGCTGCTTTGCGCTCTGCTGCTGTTTGCGCACCCAAAGGTGCGCTGGCAAAGCAAAAGAGAGCCCGCATCTGTGTCTCTCACTCAGGGGACACAGACTACAGTTACTATTTCGTATAAACGGTTCATACACGATTGAAAGTGTCTGGTTTTTTTTAAGAGTTTTTATATTTTTTTATATTATAAGTGCACATGGCTACAGGCCCATCCCAGCTTTTCTATAGTTAATATAAAGTCTGAACTGAACTAAATAGGGACTTAAAACGTGTAAATCTCGGTATAAAGGTTTGTGTGTGATGTAGATCTTTTGTCCACCTTTTTATTTAACCGATTTAAGAAATATTTCCGAAAGAGCGAGCAGTCTTCTTTGATCACATTTGTTCGTTTTAATCGCAGAAAGCAACAGTCTGGGTCTTCCTCGGCCTCCACACGCGCCTCGGTCTGTCCCCTCCGGCAGTCCGGGACAGGGAGCGGTGCTGTCCTGCTTCAGTCGGTCCCCCAGGGACGATTTAGGGGTGCGGGTCCCTCCTCAGTCAAATAGATTACCAACCTGGAGGAATTCCAGCACAACCAGGTCGCACACTGGACCACAGGATGCCAAACGTTTTCATGTCTCTGAATTAACAGGTTTTTAAAGTAAAATCAGCTTTAAATGGTCTTGAACCAAAAGAGCCCCACTTGAGGCGATTTCTGTTATTAATAAATAAACATCATTCTGTAGAAATCGTTGAAGATTTTTTCAGAAAGTGAAATAATAATATCGAAAATGAATATTCAGGACCAGAGCTTGTGTCGGTGCATGAAGCATTTTTGGACAGCACTCGAGGCCACAGAAAACCGTTTTCTGACATTTTCCTTTGCTGAACTTTAATCCGTTTGGAACCGTCAGACAGAAAGCGATGGAGTGTGCTTTAGATATCGACCTGCAGTATGTTTCCACTTCACTTTCTTTTCCTTAAAAAAAAATGCAGATTTTTGGTTCTACAAAGCTGTATTTCAACGCTCTCAATGTCAAGTTTTCATAAAATATTTGATCATAATTTGATTAAAAGATTACTCTAGATTCATGATGTCACGTCGAGCAATAATTCAGGCAAAAAAATAGTTATTTTATTAAAACGACATTTAGAACCAATAATAAAGCAGTAAAATGTTCACGGATTCTTCCAGTGGTCTGAACTCAGCTGTGCGCGTGGAGTCCAAGGACGGATTTTTCCCCCCTAATCTTGTAAGCACAATGTAATTAATGCCAACCACTACCTTGTCAATTAGCCTGTGTATCTCTATGGAATTCTACCCCCACAGTGCTCTGACGCGCATCGGGCACACACACGCACGCATGCACGCACACGCGCACACATACACAAGTCTTTAGGTTTTCTGTTCTACGATGTTATAATCAAATTTAATAAACTACAATCTTCAGTGCTCTTTTGCTTGTATTAGGCCTACAATTCACATTATGAATACAGAAGGGCCAGACAAGCCTGTCTATTATAGGGACAATTAGATTTATTTTAACAAAATCTGTCAAATTAAACGTACGTGGATCAATATGTTCGATAAGACCAGCGACAAAGAGCCTGAAAGAGAGACTAAAAGCTGTTTGATCACGTTGCGTGCGAGAAAAATAGACGCAGGAGATTTGAGAAAACAGTCCCTTATTTTGATAAATGCAATTACCTCTGCCTCCAATTCCCCCCTCACAGCACAACAAGCGTTAACACAAAGACAAAAGCAAACCTGGATCCGCATCTGATAGTCTTAATATTGATTGGAAACGTGTAACCTACCTCCGCGGTGGAGCTCAGTGACGGGGCAAAGCGGGTTTGTTTACACCATCTCTCTCCGGGTGGGCATCACATCCACACGCCCTGCACGGATGCTTGTGCAGGCGAGGCGCTGTGTTCTGCTCTCACACCTCTCTCTCCTCTCCTACCACCCTGCTCTGTCTCTCTGCCGCTGCTATCCCGAGCCCGAACGCGTGGAGGGAGCCGTGTGGCACCTCAGAGGCAGGACTGGGTGGGTTACATACCAGCTCTGATGCCAGGCCCATATGGCTGGCACGTCATTGGCAAGAGCCATCACATGAGAGCCGGTGATTGACATGCGGCCGCATTCACAGAGACTGGCTTCCCCCTGGGGGAGAGGGACTCGCCATCTGTCACCGAGCTGAAAGAGAAAATGGAATAAGGAGTGAATGGCACAGAAAAATGCACTGGATTCAAACAGCTTCTGTTAGCCTCCATCTTTGGGAAAAAAACGGGGTTAATCTCATATAGAAGGTTTAGGAAAACAATCCCCTTACGAGAAATAATTAAAACAATCCTATAAATCAATTTTAGAATGATATCATTCAATTAGTATAGGATTGTTATGGAATTACTTACAGGGCAATGATTTTGTTGGATAAAGATAAGCTGATTAATAACCCTATGAATAATCCACATAAACCCTATGGGGAAATGCACTGAATACTTGAATGATACAGTTAGAAGAATGGTCACAAACAGGCCAATAGGAACAATTTAATCCCTGTAAAAAATGTTATAATGCAAAGCCGAGTTTCCAACAGGAAACTGATAAAACAGAAAACACTAGTGCCTTCACACAAAGGCCCGGGATAAATAAGGGACCCGCCATAAAGATCAGAGTCAGGGTGCAATTGCCTAAACGAGTCAATTGAACTGAGCCAAGCAGAGCGTCTTGGTTTGGGTTGCCAGGCTTGGCACAGGTGCCGGTGGGCGGGCTGGTGCCAAAGGTGGCGCAGGCACAGATTGCAGAGAGAGACCAGAAGATGGGGCCGGACTAGAGAGGGGGGGGGGGGGGTGGATAAGAATGAAAAAATAGAACTGGTAATCTTATCATCACCATAACGTTGGTGGAGTACAGTGAGTTTACTGGCTCTCTTTTTTCCATTTCCAGCGAAATAACCTACATGTTTGAATGGATCAAAGTATTTCTGATTGTCCTGGTGAAGATTTACTGTACAGTAAGGGTCACACCCCGACATGATGCCCGTGTTATCATCCCGAGGGACAAAAAGGTAGAAAAAAGAACTGCTCATTCAGTTTGACTGATTAATCCATTGTTATAGTAAAGAATGCATATTATTTCAAAATTTAAACATCCTGAATATATAAAGATCCCTCTTTAGTCTTTGTTCCAATGCTGCAATGGTGTATATTTCCATAGAAGAATGTCATTTTTATAAGTAACAATAAAAAGACCCCCAAAAAGTTAGCATTACGTCATTACTAAAATGATACCTCAAACAGGAGCTGAAGATGCGTATCTGTTCCCCAATAAATGATGATTTTGTTTTTTGTTCTTTTTCATTATGTGCGTTACGTGCAAACATTCAAACAGAAAAGAGCTTTAACAGCTAAAACCTAGATGAGTCTGTTTTTGTTGTTGTTGTTTCATTGACTGGCACCGAGGGATTCAGTGTAAAGAGGCAAATGTGAAGAGTTTTGAGGTCAAAAACAAGTGCGAGACTTTACATTTGAAGTGAAAACTGTTTGGTCTTGGGTTTTATAAGTAGCTTTAAAATATTGCTGGTCTCTACACATTATCAGTCAGGTGTACGGTTGAGTTCACACAGGCGCAGCATGTGCTTTATCAAGCTACACGTGGGTGACATCTACTGGTAGTTAGAAGCTAGTGCATGTCTGGGGGAAATGACTAAAGCGATGTAATTTCTTTTACTCATTATTAAACAGGATTTGAGTTAGGACATATTATTTATAGTAATATGTCATAGACCTTGTTTTTCTAAAGACCTTCTAGTAGTGAGACAACAATGTGTAAATATGTCCATCTTCCAAAGATGTTGTGAACCCGTATGTATCTATTTCATGGATTTATATTCTGGGACCGTTTAAGAATATTATTATATTATGTGTCTAAATAAAATACAGAATTTTATTCCAGCATGATTAATTTACCACAGGTACCCCAGTTTCTTTTCTGACTGGTTTAAATAACCTGAGTGGTTCATTCTTTCACACAAGATCAAAGATCAAAAATAATTGTTAATTATTCGGTAATATTCAGATTTTTTTCACATCCAATGTATATTTTGGTCATGAACTTTTGCAGAGTTAATATAGATACCAGTTTTGTTAAACAATATCCAGCAGTTTTTCATACGTAGGTTGGCACCCCCTAGTGGTGTAATGAAAATACACACTGGGAAATATTAATACTCACTACATTATTGATAGTAATTGATAAATGACATGTATTTTATCTGAGTGATTGGTTATAACATGGGATGTTGTGTATTCACAGATATACAAACCTCTTCCCTCTTTGAACATCCTCTTCTGTTTTAAACATTCGATGAAACAAACACAAGCTCTTTAACAGTCCATGTGTTCACTTTTCAAGGACAACAGTTGAACTGAAAGTGAACTGATCCACAGATGGGCTGATTTTGCATTTCCAAGGTGGGAGTTGTACTTTTCATGTGAAGACCTCCCACAGCAGGTCTGAGTTTGCTTTCAGCAGCAACTTCCCCAGGAGCTGGCAGAGATCCAGAGCCTCTCTCAAGTTCACTTCAGTACACGGTGAACCTGTGGGAACAGGGATGAAGCGTGGGACGTCCCCGGTCACAGGACGGTCTGTTTCTTCTCCAATCTAACTGCATGAGAGCTGATAAGTATTTTGCGAGTGGTGAGGAAAATCAACAATTAGTTTCATAGCAAATATGTGTGAAACACCCAGTGATCTTCTTCTCTCTCTTCACACACTGACTTCTTGCCTGTTGTTCTGTGGTGCTGTTTTTTCTGTTTACATATGGTAAGGAGCCTTTATCATAGTGCCTGATGATATATTAACATTAAATGAAAATAAGATATTTCTTTATTTGTCTCTTTTTGTTACACATTTGCAAATCAATTTGTACTCTCTTACCCCAACCATCTTTCCTGGAACACATGAGCTTATTTACTGCCAACACTCAACACTGTGAAGAGAAACTGTTGCCATGGCAATGCATTTCCCAACTGACTACCTCTTATGTATTGAAGGTACATATGATATAGGCTAGGTAGCCATTGGAGCAGATGTCTGACTCTATCTTGAGAAACATTTCATGACAACTTGGTGATAAAGGTGGATCTGGATGTTCATTTGACATATGAAATCAACCAGAGGAGTGAGAGGTCCAGTTGATTACACCCATCTTTCAGCTCCTTATCACAAAATGGAAATGAGCACATTTTGCATATACAGTACAGGACATTTGGTCTTGGTTTTAACCTTCAACTCAGATCTAGTTCACTTGTGCCAAGAAGCTCAAGATCAGCAGACATTTTGTTTCTTGATGTATCTTTTAAGAACAGATCCAGTAAGATAAGACAAAATAAAACTTTATTTGTCCTGCCATGTAGCAGTTGAAGTACAAATTAGAAAATAGTATAAATATAAAGAGTGCAAATATAAAATATCAATAAAAGGTGCAGGAAAACATAACCAATTCTAAACCTACACAATGCAAAAAATCTAAACAAGGTTAACAGTAAGGTCCATATGTTGCTCATATCTCAAGTTGCTTCTTGGTGAGTTGCTCATGTATGAGAGGTGGCAAACATGTATGTACAATATCAAATATCAGGTGCAGATAAGTGTGTATGTTTAATTCAATATGTTCAGTGATTATATCCATGATATTGTAATGTCCCATTATTGCACATTATGTCCCATAAGTCGAAAAGTGGTAATGTCTAAAGTATATAGGTAAAGTATTTTTTATAACTGAATAAAGTAATAAAGTAGTTGATACTAATTTCATTCAACTGACTCAACTGTGACTTCAATTACTTTGTTATTGTTCTGTATTTTGTTTTATTTAGTATTATTTTAAGGCTCATTTGATATTTTAGTTTTGAGACAGACCATTGTGGATGTTGTACTAAATACATTATCCCTGGTATAATTTGTCATTGTTACTATCTTCATAATTCAAAGAATAGCTTTTGAACTCGTGTGACTTTGAAGGCATCTCGACAGTCGTAGAAATATCAAGCTGAGCCACTTTTTTCCGACGGCACCTGAAAGCATCGTTACGCTTCAGCACGTTTCCCCGCACCTGCACTCCTCTCTTTTCCTCATCACACAACACTGCTCCGTGTGGACACAGTGGGAGAGAGACGTAAACGAACGATGCGTGAGAGAGGGGAGGGGGGGGGGGGGAGAAAGAGGCGTGAGGGAGGAGGAAGCAGGCAACGCTTTCAAACGCAACTCAAGAGTCCAAAGAGACCAGAGGACTGGCGGGACAGAGGGATGCCGCTGGTCACTAAGAGCTAACTTATTTTAAATATATACCCTCTTGTATTGCAGAGTCCGACAGCGAACACAGGCAGCTGAATCGGACTTGTAGTCGGACATCTGTGCGCTTGGAGGTGACAGGCTGGATGCCATGAACCCGCTGCTGCCCGCAGAGACGGAGGTGATGGACCGAGAGGCGGACAAAGAAGCGAGGAGGAAGATCCAGTTCTCCGTGCCTTCCTCCGTGCCCACCCAGCTGGACCCGCGGCAGGTGGAGATGGTGAGAGAGCAGGGGGTGTAGTGTGTAGCCTGCGTGGATGATGATGATGATGATGATGATGATGATGATAGTGGTGGTGTGTGGAAGAATGAGGTCAAACTTGGGTCATGTACCAAGTCACGAGTGCTTTGTGTCCTTTATATTTAATCACATAAACACTTCGTTTAGAATGTGACGTTCAAGTGCACAATGCCAGCTTCTTTTCAATGTTAAAGCCGTTTTCAGTGTGTAAATGCACTGCCAGCACCATAGTTTACCTGACAAAGTTGTTAAAGGTCATGATACAAATCTTAAACACGCTTTCTTCCAACTTTCATCCTCACTTTTAAATACACACAAAGTGAGTGTTGCCCTCTTCAATGGCATCTGAAGCATCGGGCCGTGCCCCTGAGGTTGACAGACAGTTACATAAGCAGTCTAGCACGACTTTGCAGAACTCTGTGTTTTGACGCAGGTTTTTGTCTCTGTGGGCAGCAGGGTATTGGGCAGCGCTGGGATTAAGCTGAGCTGTGCAGCCTCATTTTTATGGAGCCTTTAAAAGTGATGAGGCCTCTCTGCCCTTCAAAAGGAGTGCAGGAGGAAGAGGAGGAGGAGGAAGTGAGGGATAAAGCACGGTTAGTAATATTAAAAAACGAGATTACGTGCCTGAGTAATAATGCCCTTACTGCATATGTGAAACACAATATAGAAGCTCACATTGTTAGTCATATGTTAGAAGGAGGTGGCCGGGGCATTATGTAAAATAAATCAAACATACGCTATCTGCAGGTTATGCTGAACTGTTCTAAAGAAAATCCCACTGAAACATGCTGAGCTGCGAGTATTGACATTATGTTAGTGAAATAGTGCAGTGTGAACAGAAATAGTGTCGACCTGTGCAATATGGATGCAGACTAGCATTTAGTCTGGCAATGGCAGCTCATAAAGGTCATCAAGATGATCAGTGAGAACAGTGAGATAACTTTTGGATGCAATTCAATTGATGCTTTAGGTTTATCAATTTCTTCTGCTTTTTAAGACAAAAAGATGTTCATATCTTAAGGCTGCTCCCTAGAGGCAAGTCTCATTGAAGACAAGTTGCAATGTCCAGAGTCCTCACTTCTTCCCAGTAGAACATTTGGAGATTTCATGGCGCATCTGCTTGGACAGCTTGTTTCAGCCTGGAATGTAAAAACAAACTAATAAATCAATAATATGTAGGCACTTAAATATTACTCACACCTCTGTTGTTTACGACAGTAGTGCAGAGGCTCTGCACTACTTTATTTACTCCTTCATTCCATCATTTGCTCTTTTAAGCAACTGCATACGTCCGATTTCTTGGATTCTCAGCACATTCCTTCTTAAAAGCTTTTGAACAACTATCCAAGAAAGGATTCACATCACTTCTGCTGCTAATTCCTTCCATAGTGTTCAGTTATTGACATCCTTTCCTACATCAATTCCAACCTGTAAATGCCCATTGACAGCTTCATGTGAGCTGAATCAGTTTGCCAGCTCAAGATCAAGTAAGATTACTGCAAATCTTTCACCAGGAATCTAATGGGAATCAAACCTAACTCAGGTGTTGCAACGTACAGATCCTTATAGAATCACCTGTTGCTGAAATAGTGGAGAAAAATAAGCTGGTGATTTGAGTAATTTCTTAAATTCATAACAAACCAGCAATCCATCTAAGAGCATCATTCAGCTGCTACATTTTCATAATCTATAATTTAGGCCATATGCACGAGAATCTCCCTTCTTCCTTCCTTACCATTGCAGTTCAGGCTGCCGCTCTGGTAATTAGAAAAACTGCCTGTTGGCCATGTCATGTGGGATGAGACTCAACTGTACTTTAGACGTGTGTGAATGCTGCAAACCACTGCCGCTGCCCTCCTGGATAAGTGACCCCAGCATGTTGCAATGGCAACTGGTTTGACTTTGACAGAAGCTGGCAGTGGTGGAGGAAGCATTCAGACCTTTACCTTATTTTATTCCTTTACTTATGTACAGGTACTGATTCCATACTGTAAAGATACTCTATTACAAGTCCTGCATTGAAATAGTTACATTACATTACATACATTACATTTAGGCATTTAGCAGACGCTTTTATCCAAAGTGACTTCCAAAATAAGAGCTTTACATCAAGTGCATAGAACCATGATTGAAAACAACAGGACGTCTCATCAGACTTGTAAGG
>JAVQJD010101467.1:0-14694 GCA_036023655.1 Nannoperca australis
TGTGTGATGCACCAACCAATTTGTTTGAGTGTGAGACTTAGCGACCGTCAGAGCGAGCCCCACCCAGCGAGAGACAGAGAGAGAGAGAGAGAGAGAGAGAGAGAGAGAGAGAGAGAGGAATCATTCCCCGTTTTGCCAATGCTGGTCTGTGACGCTCTTCTTCTTTTGTTAAAAGAGGGCTGCAGCAAGGTGCATCATGGGAACAGAGGAATCTGATGACAGGAAGCATTTTGTGAGGTCGCCAGAGCTGATATTAAACATTGTATTGCTCAATCTAGCCAACAGCTGCCACTGTGGAAAGAAACACGAAGCTTTTTGGTCATTCTTACTCGTACGGAGACGTCACGCGCTCACTCATGCGTTGAGTCAGTTTCCTGAACCTTGAAACTTGTCAGATAATGTTTCTAGGAACAGAAAACAAAAGCAGGATTGTCTTCCCTTCAGAAAATTCATCTTCATGCAGTTACAGTTAAGTGTTTCTCCAGAAGCAGTGGCATGCCAGTCACGGTAGATGTGGGTCAGGATGCTCCGTTTGGACGCCAGCTGCCAACGACAGCCCCGCCCCAGGCAGCGCTGATTAGTGGGGATAAGTGGGGAGTGTAAAGTGGTGACATGTCTGATGAGCGATTCGTTTAGTGGGCACTTCCTGCGTATCAGTCACACACAAAGACAGGTTCCTGCAGGGGGGGTTCATTGAGTTTTGAATCATGATTGTTTGTAGAAATGTATTGACCGACACTCCTGCTGCTGGTCGGCCTGAACACCCAGACCTTCATTACACTCAGAAAAGAAAAGTCCATGATCTTCATCTGAGGGTTATAAGAAGAGACACCAGATGGTTCGGAGTTTAGCTTTCTTTCTTCACTTCGCGCGTCAGAGAAAGACTTTAAAAAGGCGTATGCGGTCTGTGTCGGTCAGAACTGATCAGACCGGGACTCAAAGTCACGAAAGTTTTACGGCAAAAGTGAAGACATCTTGGATCGGCTCTGTGACCTGCGCTGCGCAGTCTCAGCAGGGGAATGTGGGTGTGGGTTTGGGAGCACAGAGGTTGGGGTGTGGGAGATGGGAAGTGGGAGGCAGGAGGTTTAAAGGCAGGGCCTGATCGAAGGTACTGCAGCTTGTATCCTTATAAGGACAAACCTGGCCCAATTTGCTGCGGCAGTTATCACCTGAACTCCACCTTCCAGCTATGAAAACAACTGAAGAAATGTTAGACTGAAAAGCAGATGGGGTGTGTGTATGTTTGTTTAACAGAGGTGTGATGTAACTAAGACCAATCAGACTAATGTATTTTTTAAGTCCATGTTGTTTAAGTGAAAATATGCGGCAGCTGCAGCTTTAAGTAACATCTGGCTCAGAGTACCTGAGACACCTGGGTCTGCAGAGGCTTCCAGATTCCAAGATAACGATACCAGTGCCCTCGTACTCCGGGGTCAGGTTAAGACTTGCATCAGGCGCAAAATATTTTAAGCACTCTCCGACATGCTGGGTTCGTGTGCGTCAAAGGGAATTGCGAAATAGAGCCAAACAAAAACTTGAATCTTCTTCACTGCTTTTTTTGCATTTTCTCAGCGTTAAAGTCAAATTTAATAGACTTCATAACTACAGTGTTTTTGTCTCTGGGACACAAACAGGATTTCTTGGAGATCAAATATCTTCACGCTACAGAGAAGTAAAAAACACAGAAGCACACTGACCAGTCGTGAGCTATTATAATTCCAGTTATCTGCATATGATTGTGAAGTTGCAAACGTTGCTCGTTGCTTGTGCCTTGTTTAAACCAACCAACATCTATCTTGAAGGCTAACAAAGCATCCCCAATAATGCTGGTTGATTCCTTTAAACACTAAACAGGTCAGAATTTAAATATCTCAATAATAATAATAATAATAATAATAATAATAATAATAATGATTTAATGTTAATGTTAATAATGTTTTCAGTGAAATCAGCTTGTAGATTATCTGATCAGCAGCAGCTGGTTGCGGAGGCCTGGAGGGAACTCGTGTGGGGAGTGTTTGTGTGTGGATGAATGTGTGTGTTAGTGTGTGACAGTAAACTACACCGGCCCTGTGGCTGAGGACAGAGGCGCACGCCTGCCAGACGGGCTGCCGTCTTCCCTCTCGGCCTGTGAACTGGATGTGCGTCTGGTCAGATCTCAACATATCTACTTGTGGCTGCTCTGAGGAGAGAAAGCAATGAATAAAACATTCCTGCTCTCTGCGGGATGATTACATCGATGTGGGTCACGCAGGGGCAGAAGTGTGTGTGTCATCGCCACAGGAAAGAGCTTCACCATGAAGGAGGTCTGTGATCCAGACTGGAAGAGACGCGTGAACCGAACTGTCAGAGGTCACTTCTTCTTTCAGTCCTGTGTAAACTCTCTTTATTGCATTAAGGGGGTTCATTCTGAAAAGTGGCAACAAGAGATGATGTCCTCTGATGAAGACTCCCTGCCTGCTGCTCGCACCTGACATCAAGCCTGCATACCTCTCCTTTATTTCCTTTCATTCGCTCCCCTCCGACCGGTAGCAGCCTGCCGATGACATAATCCAGGAAACTGGAAGCCGAGAGCCTCGCAGTGCAAGAAAGAAACTTGGGGGGGAAAGTTTTCCAACGGCAGCGAGAGGGGCCGATTATTACCATTTTTGGGCACGCTCGCTCCCATGCAAGCCCAGCCCAAACCGCAGCGCTCACTCAGATTCCACAGCGCTTTTCTTCCCCGTTTTTCAAAAGCGGAGGCAAAGTATGGAGAGCAGAGGGGAAAAATACAGTTAACACCCCTTCTCGAAACAGACCATTCATACGCATGTCTGGAGAGAGAAAAAGAGCAGCAGCTGTTGGACGCGTGTGGATGATTTGGCTTGTTAAGACAATATATGGATGTCTTACAGCCCTTTATTATAAAAGTGTGCACACCGGGTTATGGAGCTCATATTCACCCAAGGGGGAAACGTTAAGCAGTAATGTGCTCAGACAAGTAAAGATGAATAAACTAACTGCCAGACTGTGGCCATAACACAGCAAACTACTTCCAGGACAGACACAATAAATGGATTTACCCCAAACATCTGTAGCAGCACGCACAGTCCGCGCGTAAACTACAGCTAATTAAGTGCGTTATGGTGGGTTTGCCCCCCCCCCCCCCACACACACACACACACACACACACACACTCCTTCCCTCGGTTGTTAAGCATGGCCTAATCCACGTCGCATCATACAGCAGATGACAGGAGGGGCCAGTCACACACCGCACGCAGGCAAGCGCATGGCTGACATCTGTTGCGCTGGAAAGGTGGGCGCCCCGTCCAGTTTCTAATTGTTTTATCCCCCCCTCTTCTTTTGTACCCCCCCCCCCTTTCTACTCTTTTCCTCCTGCTGCAAAGATAATGAGCGGGCCTGCTGCTCCGGGATATTTCATAACGCCACACGGGATAGAGAGATCACGGAGGCGAGAAAAAAGTTTCGGAGCAGGATCAGGCTCCTGATAAAAAGTGGCCGAGAGAGCGCAGGTGACCACCAGCGCGCTAATGAGCGGAAGAACCGAAGAAAGCCCGCCGCCGGTCGGTGCTCGGTGCCGTCGGCTGCCTCCCCGCAGCGCCAGCGGATCGATACGCTTTCAAATGAGTCAAACGCACGCAGTCCGTCCCCATTACACGTGTGGTAATAACATCGATCAGCCACATTGTCGCGTTAACGCTTCCGCACCTTTACGCCGGAGGTAGAAGGCAGTCTCTCACCTTTCTCTGCTGCTTCTCCCATGCAGGATCCAGGAGGAGGTCCCGATCCCAGTCATCTTCCTGAGGCATATAATGTTCTTCTCCATCATACTGATCCATATTATACATGTATCTATAAAGCTTTATATATATATATATATATATATATTTATATGTAGACGCTCCCTGCTTCTCTCGTGTCCCCCGGTTCTCGGCGGTGATGTTTCACAGTATATCAGCTCAGTCTACTCTCCGCCACGCATTCAAGACGGTGTGTGGATGAAATTAACGGTCCACCCCCGGCGTCCCTCTCTCTCTCTCTCTCTCTCTCTCTCTCTCTCTCTCTCTTTCCCCCTCCAACTCTGCCTCTTCTCTTCCTCTGTCTGCTCTAGTTTCTTGCCCAGCAGGAGCACTCCGCGGTTGGCAGGTCTGGTAGCAAAGAGCGACGGACGCAAAAACTTTGCTTCAGACGAATTGAGTCGATAACCGACCGAGGATTCTGATTGGACGCCTTGGGGACACGGGCCCCGCCCACCCTCGAAGCGGATTGGCCAGCTCGCCTGTCAGTGCGGAGGCTTTATATCCAAGGTTGACTGCATAGGTTGATCCAAACATCTGACTGCTCGACACTTTGGACTGTAACCAGGATACAACTAGAGTGTGTGTGTGTGTGTGTGTGTGTGTGTGTGTGTGTGTGTGTGTGTGTGTGTGTGTGAAGCTCGAGAACTGCAAACTTTTATTAACCAAATAAAAGTTTTCAAACAGTTGCTGACGAAGCAGTTTTGTGGATAATGGCTGGGTTTTTAGCAGTGGGTGGAGACGGTAGTTATCCTTTACTAACTGCCCAGAGGTATGAATCAAGTCTACTCAAGTACTCTGCTGTACACAATAATATGTATTATATTATTGGATTATAATTAGTGTTTTAATATGTACATTGATGTGCAGCCCATTTTAGTTAGCACATTTCATCTAGCCAATAAAGTTTTATCTTGATCTTTAACATTACATCATGATTTATTGGTTGATTCTACTCTGTATTAGTAATCAGAATCTGCAAAGTAACGAGTAACTAAAGCTATTAAATATGTGTAGTGGAGAAAAAGTAGAAGAAAATGAAAATACTCAAGTAAAGTAAAGGTACCCAAGTACAGTAATTGAGTTCTGAAGCTCGTAAAGGTTTGAAGGACTACATTTCCCCTGGGGGTCAATAAAGTTTAATCGTAATCTATAATATTACATCCTACTTATTATTTTGTAATACTGATCTGAACTTGCAAGGTAAAGCTATCAAATGAATGAAGTGGAGAAGAAATTACAATATTTGCCTCTGAATTGTAGAGCAGTAGAGGTACAGAATTAAAACACTCAAGTAAAATACTAAATTGTACTTAAGTCCTACAGTACTTGACTAAATGTACTTAGTTACTTTCCACCACTGAGGCAAATTTCTAATATAAAAGTGTTAGTGAGCTGTTCCATCTTGTGCAAGTACATTTACTCAGGTACTGCACTTAAGTACTCATTCAAGTTGCTTGTACTTTACTTAAGCATTTCCGTTTTATGCATCTTTATACTTGTACTCCACATATTGTTCTTTTTACTCCACTACATCTGCCTGACAGCCTTAGTTACTTTACAGATTACACATTTCATCCCCGTCTTGTCCAGTGAAAACCACGTATCTCCAAATTTGGTGATTCTGAATTAAAATGTTTCTGCTAGACTGAAGGAGCAAACGTTCCTTTATGTCTCCTCCTTCGTAAACTAAACTAACTTTTTGAAATCCCCTGGGATTAGCTGGAAAAGCTGAAAACACAAGATCTTAAAGAAAACGAAGCATCGCTGCTGATTAAACTACACAACAGTGTATAAAGTAGTTAAAATTAGCTCAACCTTAAACCACTACAGCAGCAAAATACACATTAATGCAGCAGTAAAATGAATCCAACATCATATATAATATAGCAAAACACTGACACTGAGCACCTTTCTACATAATGAATACTTAATATTTTGCTGATGATAACCTACTTAAATACTTTTTGAATGCAGGACTTTTACTTGCAGTGGAGTATTTTTTGTGTGTGGGGTATTGTCACTTCCTTTACTTAACTAAATGATCTGAATACTTCGCCTGCCACTGTCATGTGCAACAGACTTAAAGTCATTCATAAAAGAAAGGTGAGTCACAACACAGCTCCTGTAAACATGCGAAGCGAAGGCCAGGTCTGTCTGCCTTGTAAGGAAAAACCTCTCCCTCTCTCTGTCACACACACAGATTATACACAGAGAGCAGGAAGGATGCCGACACAGGATAGCCCCGACAGTCAGGAGAAAGTGGAGTGCTATTCCATATATGGACAAACTTCCAAGAGTGAATGTTTGGGAAAGTGATGTCACGGGCCGGGAGCAGGCTGCCAGCAGCTCCCTGCCTGGTCTCCGGTTAAAGGAAGCAGCAGCAGGCAGCCCGGCGGTGATGAAAGTCAACCACAGAACAAAACCAAAAGTAGCTGACGGCAGCTCGTTAGGAATGGAGATGATTATACACTTTTCCATTAGCTAATTAACCAACAGTCATTTGAAAAACAAAGTAATGCATTCAATTTACATTTAAATGATACTATTCAGAAAACTAATGGCTAAAAACTTACACAATGTTCATTATCTGTGCCAATTAATAACTCCCTTTTCATTACTGTGACTTGAAGTAATTAATGACTTCATTAGCTTAGAAATGGATTTGCAGTATTGAACAGGAGTCTGCAGCCATGCTAACAGCTGGGTGAGGCTGTACCCTGGATGCAGGCTGTACTTTTGCAGAGGGGTGCTTTGAGCGAACGCTAATATCAGCGAGCTAACACGCATGAAAACGCATCAAATCGTATGAAAGTCTGCTCCACATAAAACTCTTGACAAGTAAATGTAAAAACTAGTATAAACAAGAATCTAACGTCATGCTAGTAGCTGTGTGAGGTTGTACGGCACAACTGCACCCTCTGGGGACCATGAAGGTCTGTACAGAACTCTGTATAGTTTGGTCCGTAGTCTGGACATAAGTGGTGGACCAACTGACTCTGGCATCCCTGGAGCCATGTCGCTAGCTTGGCTTTGATTTGCTAGTGCGTTTTTCTATCATTTGTTGCTTACATTCATGTCCACAGCATCCATTATGGCATTTAAACACACCACCAGTAGACTACACTAACAACTAAAAGAGGCCCAAGCTACAGAGCAGCAACAGGAGCTCTAATTGGACAGCTGACAAAAGAGACTCGTCCTCTCAAAACTGCAAATGACGGCTTATTAAAGGCATCAATTAACTCATTATAATTAACCACTGAAATGTCTATAATTATTCTGGTGGCACACTCCAGACTGCCGTTTGGTTTGGGTAGACCGGGGGAAATTTCACCCGATCCAGCCACTTGACGTCAACATTATACTATTCAGCAGAATCCCAGAATATCTTGTGAGGAGCCAGTGGTGCAAACGAGCTCAGGCCTCCTTTCTGAGGCACACGGGTCATGTGAAGAGCTGGTGCATTTGGCTCTGTCTGGTCTCTGGCACTTTCCCAAGGTATTCCAGTCATGTTGGGAGGGGAATTCTTAAATAGCTGTCCTTGCTGTTAAAGGTAAACCATGTATGGGATACTGCAGAACAACCATGATAATCCCATTGAGTTGTCCGTGTGTTTGGGTTTGTGGTCAGACAACTTAAGCCAAAACACCATCTGGAACAAAAAGCGACTGTAGGCACGAAGAATGTCAGGACTGAAGCTACAAGGAGAGGTTTGCTTGTTTGGGTGAGAGCTGGATTTGACTGGAAGATCAGGGGTCAAATACAGAATCTGGTCTAAAGCCCCGGAAAACCTGGTTTCAAATCTTAAAAAGGGAACTGCACCAATTCTACGCATTAAAAGTCTATCTTGGGTAGTACTACTCTATATGTGGAAAATGTTGTTAAAGCCTTTTGGGACTCCAGAGGGAGCTGCGTGAAATCTGATAAATTACCTCAAGTGATGTAACTTGAATCAGCGTTGGTTGGGGGCTAAAGACTACAAGTTTTATCTAAGTATATCTACAGACTACAGTATATCTAAGTAACATTAAATAGTCATGAGTAAATATGCATACATCAAAGTTAAAGGTTTGGAGTTTAACACTGTTTCATCAGGACCGTGTGGTTGTGGTTTGATCAGATTTGATCGCCAACGTTCAAATATCGCTAAATCCTGATTGGTGCAGGGAAAAACAAGTCATCACATTTTTCAAACTGAGCCCCGCCCACCACAGACCAGTAACAAAAGCACGGACAAAAACGCAAACACAGAAATCTCTCATGTGAAATAAACAAAATCTTTGCCAGAAACAAGTGTGTTCACGCGGGACCACGACTCACACGTTGTGAGAAGCTGATTGTGAAAATAGGTTTTCAGGGCCTTTAAGAAAGTGAAAACGTTAGCGTGTCCCCTCCCAAACCAGAGTGGTGCATTTGACCGAACCCATGCTTGTTCTAGTGGAAATCCTCAAAGGCTGTGGTTGTACCGGACTCCTCCCAGATGTGAATGTGACCTACGGAGGAGGGTGTTGCTGCCAAAGAGCACACATAACCAGTTAACCTTCCCTGAATAAATACAGATAAAAAAGATCCATTGTAAGTTCACTAATGGGTGCAATTCTCTTCCAAACATGCATTTACATTGTGTTTAGAACCAGTAAAAGATATCCGACTTAACTCCTTCAGGGAATTTGTACAATTCCACATAATTTGATAGTTTTACAGCTGTGAAACCGTATTAGCTGATAAAAAAAAAAAAAAAAAGAAAGAAGAAGAAGCTGACTCTCTTGTACTCATCTGCATCTGTAGCCTGTAATTAATCATTAACCCACATGCAGCCCAGCAGGATCACTCCAGTCAAAATGTAAACAACCCCAAAGCATACAATGTCTCTATTTGAATACTTGTCCCAGGGGGAGCATGGGGGTTAAATGAAGGGTGTCTACTTCCTGCAGATAAGTGACGGCCACACTAAGAAGTAGAGAAATTATTTTGACAAGAAGGCAGTACAAACAACTCGATAACCCTCAACTACATGTCTGCCTGCCCTCAGATTACCACTTCACCGCCGGCTCGTAAGGCCGTAATGCCATGTGGTGTGTTTTCTTTTGTAATCTTCCCCAACAACCGCTGGTATGCCCTCTGGTCGTCTGCTTTGTCTGGCAGAAGAGGGCCGTCGTTCAGGCTGCAGACAGGACACAACTGGCATCACTGTTTCCTCAGAAAGCAATGACATCATGGACAACCATTACACAGTTGGGAATCGAAGTGGGTGTGGTGCGATTATCCGCTGAGCGGATACTCGTCCATTTATGGTTCTTCACCTCATGACGGGGCAATATCAAGTCTCTTTTAAGAATACTGATTTCTTTTATTTTGCCTTTGGGAACTTTTACTTTGAAAATGTTTGAGTTTGTTGATAGACTGTGATTTTTTAAGTGGCATCAAGGCACTGAGGGCATGTTCTCTGTATATGTTCTTGGCATTGAAATTGCACATAGTTGGTATTTAATTAGCTTATCATCTGATCAACTGTCTCTGAGGAGGTTGCGTATAACCTCAGTATGGCGACGTCCCTGCTGGACATGATAAAATTCACTGTTGCTGAACATTATTGGACTCTTTTGCTTATAGTTCTGCATCAGCATGGAGGCTGTCGAGTGTGAGAAGTCTTTTAAACTACAGAACAGCTACTAAATGGACCTTGTAGTTTGTTTGTTTGGCCTTAAATACATTTAGACCTTCAGAGCGGCTCAAGGTTTTGGTACTAGAATGTTTTCCTCTTAGTATCCATGTTTTCAAAGATGACACTTCTTTGTAATGAAACTCTTTGTGGTGTCTGAATCACCGCTTCAATTCTCAGTAATGTATACGTTTTATTCAGAGTGGCGGACCGATAATAACCGATTCAACTGTTCTCTTAGTGAACGTGAAGACAGCTTTTGGTTCTGTCAATAACATATTCTACTCTGGCCGACGCTGGCTGCTCAGGGTTACGGCCAGCTGAACAGGCTTCAGATTTCTTTCACAGAAGAGTTGAGGCTGTGTTGCCGTGGCAACTCACTTATCATTTGGTACTGGAGGACCCGAATTTACACTAAAATAACTCGTTTTCCATCGTTTCAGACAAATGTGTGTCAGAGAAAGTCAATAATATATACTTTACTGTGAATAAGCAAAGCCTCAGGAAGAAGTTATGGCATTGTTGCCAGAGAACAAATTATTCTTTAATTGCAGGAAAACAAAAGCAGGCGCTGGCATGTAATGGTACCCAGGGGCTGAATAATGAGACAAAAAAAACTGGTAGAGACACTGAGAGCGTCATCTCAACGCACAGCTTAAACAATTGGTGCTTCTTAAGATTTCTGTGTAGTCACAGTCGATCCTTCAGACGCCCTGAAGCAGCCGTCTCAGCTGAGAATCACTTTAAAATTAAAATAAGCCCAATAAGATTCACGCTCGGTGTGAAACCTTAGAAATGAAAATGTTGCAAAGCTTTTGTCCTCCATCAAACCTTTTCTTTTTGTTAGCGTTGGGAGGAGCTCCAAATCCTGGGTGGAGCGTTCTGCAACAACCAGAGCATGAGAAGAAACACTGATGCTGCAAGAAAACAAATGCGTTTCACTTAAAACACCGTTGTTATCGACAATATTTAGCTCACGTTTGAGATTTTCCAAGTTTTAATGTCATCTGTGGTTTGACCGAAAGAATGACGACACTGTTCAACCGCACTTTCTTTTTTTTGTTGTTGTTGTTTAACGTCTTCTGCTCAGAATCAGCGCGAGTTCACGTGTCACATGACTACAAGATGCAAAATGAAAAAGCTGAGTTGTAAAAACCCATAAAAAACCCACTTCCTAAATTAAGTCTGTTAACATGTGATTTCTTTCCGGGATGAGAAAGAGATCTCGTTATGTTTTTAACTTCTTTTCCGAGGCCGACTCGCCCTCCTCGGAGCCCACATGAGTCCGTTTCAGAGCGCTCTGTGCCGGGCCCTTCTCTCTCTGCGGCCTTGTGTTTTCAGGTACAACGCCAATCTCTTCCTCCGATTCTGATGAGACGTGGAGGTTCTCGCTCACATATGGTGCCAAAGTCCGGTGCTGCCCGTTCACTCCAGGGCTACGTCGGCTCTGGGAGTTACTGTCTAAAGCCCCCGAGCTGCTACAAGCCTCTCTGCTGTCAGAGCTGTATAAAGCCGGCTCTAAAGCAGCTCTTTCTTCAGTCCTGTGTCCGTGCAGTGACCGCAGAGACTCTGCCGGATGTCTTTCCAGCTCAGTCCTTTCGCTCCCTCCCTCATTCTCTTGGCTCTCGGGGGACATTGTTGGGCTCAGACACACAAAGTCAGAAGGGCTCAGACATTTTTCCTCATCTATGGCGCCGCCGGTGCAGGGCTTGATTTTGAGACGTTTCTGTTCCTCGACCGACGAGGAGGACGACAGGTCATCAACTGATATCGATGGGTAACTGCAGGAGTCGATGGCTGAGAACAGAGCCTGTACAGACTCGGGTCGGTCCGCTGCTCTGGAGACTACATGCATGCGGCGCCGCCTCATGACGTTGCGCCGCCTCACCGCACTACGCCGCTCCTCGTCATCACTGCTGGAGTTGGAAGTTGATGTGGACGAGCTGGAGGCTTCGGCAGGAAGTGAAGGAGAGGAACTGGGGCTGGACAGCGTGGAGTTGTCCCTGGGGCTTGGAGAGCGAGGCCGGGGCATGGGGTCAAGCCAAAACTCACTCGAGTCTGAGTCTTCGTTGACGAGAAAGCCAGACGGGTGCCGCTGGTGCCTGCTTCGTCTCCTCGGGCGCCCCTCCACCTCCGCCGCAGCTTGCTCTTCCCCTCCTGAGGCATCTGGTCCGGCCAGAGAGGAGGACGACGAGTTGTCAGAGTCGCTGTGGTGATCCACAGCAGGGGCAGCGACGGGGGCTGCAGGTGTGGCCCGCGTAGCGCGGCGTCCTCGGGCGTGAAGCTGCATGATGGCCTCCTCGCTCAGATCACTGTCAGAGTCGGAGCTCCAGCCCTCGATCTCTCGACGCACCAACGAGTCGAAAAAGGCCATCATGCGCGGATCCTCCTGGATGGACTGGCTGACGTAGTCGTGGGACAGACCACTACCGCTGTTGAGCACCAGGCTGATGTACTCCTCATGGGTGTAGAGGCTGCGTGACTTGTCCTCCACCCGGCCCTCCAGATCGCCTAGACTGTCAGGCTGCTGGTAGGGACTCCACACCTGAGACGAGACAGACGGAGAAATGAGGTTACAAAGAAAGGATGGGGGGGGGGGGCAAAGGTTTAAAGTTGGACAGATGAAAAATGAGGAAGAAAAAGTGAGGAGCAAAAAGGTAAGAGTGGAAGAAAGGGATCAAAGGATTCCCTGTTATTGATAGCCTCATATTACAGAAAACCTGGACCTGTTTCACCTTTCGCTCTGTACAGGAAAATGTACAAAACACAGAGCTGGTGTTACTTTGCGGACAACAAAACAATCAGAATCTTTCTTACCCTTGTAGTTTCTCCCTCTGCTGAATGGGTTTGTAACGACTTAACCCAATTAAAATAATCCGAGTAAGAAACTACATTTTCTGATTATATAAATCAGAAAATAAAGCTCTCTAATGACCGACAAAACCAAACGTCATCATAGTTGATTACAGGCAGAAACGTCTTTCCTATTAAAATTATTATTTTGTTATAAAGTGTATGAACAGTTTTGGTTTTGCCTAAATACAAACAATAGACCAGAGGTGCTCTTTATTTTAATTCTTGCACTCATTTTCAGCCAGAGAATAAAACTGGGCTGACCTAATCCAATCCAATCACGTCCATTAGTGAAAAGTATGTTAGACTGTTATTAAGGTAATAAATGCACACACACACACATATATATACATACTTACACATACATATAGATATATATACACATATATACACATACATACACACACATACATACATATATACATAAAAGAACAAGAGGACCGCTCACTGATATGAGTAAAGAACAACAAAACAACATGTGTTCTGTTTCTATGAGCGCACGCTAAATAACTGACAGATGATGTTTAACTGAGTCAGTCAAACCTCAGCAGACCAATAAGCCAACTTCAAATGCTGCCTGGTTTATTCATGAAGGACAGCAGCAGGACAATACAGTGACTCAGAAAGCGTGCACTGAATAAGCAGCTGCGGTGTTAATTTTAACTGCTAAATAAAACTGGCATTGCAGCCTAATGAAGTTGGAGCGTCAGCAATGACACTTGATTTACTAATATGCTTATGAAGCCTTTGGTATTTGATCCAGGCCACCTTAAATTTGCTAAGACGTTTGAAAGCCTGGCAGTGTATCACATAGTCTGGGTCTGGTTTCAGAAAAACTGTATCTGTGGAACCATCATCTTCCCATGACCCAGTTTTTGCATCACTGCCCAACTTCATTTGTTACAGACGACAGTGAGTAAGAGGGGAAATCCATCTATTTTCACTCCCCACTCCACAGAGGGAAGTCAGTTACTGGGAGGTGTCACTGGAGATCAATGTCTCACTTAAGGGCACGTCTACTGCCTGATCATCCGAAGGACACAGACTCAGATTTTGGCCGACCACTTACAGTACAAGTTCTCTGACCGTCATCCTGATGCTGTAGGTCTCAATCCAATCTCTAAAAACCACACGTCTTTAACCTTCTTTCTTAAAAATACAGCAATGATACTCGTTCACTAACCTTGATGACTTTCTCCACGCCAGAGGAGCAGATCATGTAGGTGTGAGGGTTGAAGCGAACCTGGTTCACTATGGAGCGGTGGCCCTTCAGGACCATGAAAGCCCCGTTTACCACACGACCGGGGCCTCCTTGAAGGAAGAACATGATGTGGGTTTGTTTAATGTGGCACTAGCAGACAAAGTACATCAGCTCAGTGTCACACAGATACAAGGATTCTTTATTAAAACAAACACATTCTGCTGAACAAAGACTGCCAGGATCTTTCAACCTGCTCCTGGATATTCCAAGACAGAAAATACAGACTGTGAAATACGGCAGTAATGTAATCCTCATAATATGCCATTAGTTTGACATTAAATAGGCCCAGTGCACATATTTTCAGTGTGAGTAACTCTGGGGGAAATAAAATCCATAAATGTGTCAGGTGGTGCCACAGAGCTACAAACGACCACATTCTTGGATTGTTGCATTTTTGAGATTTTCTTCCCAGAGTAATTAAATCTGAGGCGTGCTCACATTAAGCCCGTGTGGAGCCGTCATTTCAAACTTTTCATGCATTTACGTGAAAAGTTTTGACACGAGTAAGAACTTAACCGGAAGATTGTATAATAAGAAAGACGCCGATGTAGAATATCCGATAGTTACTCGTGTCTGGAAAGTATATCGTGACCAAATGAACTGAGGGCAAACCACAGTCTGGGCTGATAATCACTGACACAGAACACAGAGACGTCCATCATCCTTTCCGGGGCTAAAACTTAAAGCGGTGAGAATCGGGTTTGTTTGGCCGAGCCCGACGCCGCTGAAATCTTTAACCTTGCAAGATGACAAATCTTTGTCCTTTAAACAAGCAATTTATAAGTTGTTTACGAGCCCTGATATTCCTGATGAACAGCGTGAACTCAAACAAACTAAAAACACAAAATAACAATAATAAGAAACAAAGTATGTAGCGCAAGAAGAGGAAGAGGAAAACAAAAAACTTTAATTCAATGTAAATCACAGCCTACACATCAGCATGCATCTACATAAATATGCCGTCTTTGCAGATAGATTCAATAACTCACCTGCTTCTGGATCCTTTGGGATTTTCCACATGTACAGGTTGAAGTCGTCTGACCCAGACAAGATGTACTGGAGGCGGGGGGGGGGGGGACAGGGGGGTGGAGAGATTTTTATGTGGGCACAATATAA
>JAVQJD010101468.1:0-12621 GCA_036023655.1 Nannoperca australis
CTCTCTGTCTCTCTCTCTCTGTCTCTCTGTGTCTCTCTCTCTCTGTCTCTCTCTCTCTGTCTCTCTCTCTCTCTCTCTCTCTGTCTCTCTGTCTCTCTGTCTCTCTCTCTCTCTCTGTCTCTCTGTGTCTCTGTCTCTCTCTCTCTCTGTCTCTCTCTCTCTCTGTCTCTCTGTCTCTCTCTCTCTCTCTCTCTCTCTCTGTGTCTCTCTCTCTCTGTCTCTCTCTCTCTCTCTGTCACTCTCTGTCTCTGTCTCTCTGTCACTCTCTGTCTCTGTCTCTCTGTCTCTGTCTCTCTCTCTCTCTCTCTGTCACTCTCTCTCTGTCACTCTCTCTGTGTCTCTCTCTCTCTCTGTGTCTCTCTCTGTCACTCTCTCTCTGTCACTCTCTCTCTGTCTCTCTGTCTCGTCTGTGCATGATGTTTTTTCAAAGTGCAGTGATTTGGCTGGCTTAGCTTCTGTTGGACATCACCTTTTTTCTTCCTACAGTGACATCCACCAATCACTAGTGCATTTGCAAACTGTGACAGATACATTGTTCCATATATGGTCAATGCTATAAGTACTTAATAGTATGTGATAAATCTTTAATTTGTCCCTCAGGTAGAATTTCTTTTCCTTGCAGCAATAACTGGCTCACGATTGGCTCTGCACAATCAACCTGGCGAGAAACTGCAGTATTAACTTCCACAATTTGCTTCATTGCAAGAGTGTGCATCTTTTTTAGATTGGGTGCTTTTGGGAACAATAGCATAAAATGTAAATCTTTAAATCTTCAATAACTGAAGTGGAGTAAAAGTAAACTGTGGACAGAATTAAAATATGGTGCCTCTTATGTCACAATCATATTTCAATTAAAACATTCAGAATAAAAAGTATGATGATGATTAATGTCTGAGTTTCAAATTGAATGAAAAGGGTTCAACACTAATCCAAAAACAATCCGAAACAGTGGAATCTTCACTTTGTTTGCGTTCGATACACAAAGCAGGGCTGTTGTGTATCTGCTGACAGATGGAGGCAAGAGTGAACCGGTAATAAAGCGCGTCTCTCTCCCTTCGAGTCTGTCTCACCTTCTGTCCCTTTTTTCCCCCCATCTGTCCTTCAGGACACGGCAATCGTCCACCCGGTCCCCATCCGGATGACGCCCAGTAAGATCCACATGCAGGAGATGGAGCTGAAGAGGACCGGCAGCGGTGAGACGACCTGACTGGTCCACATCATCGTTTAGTTACATGAAGGACAAACAGTCTCTGTGCGCAGCAAACACACGCTTTCCCTGTGATTTAAAGCTAATATGAAAGAAAGTGTAACGTTTGATTAGAAGCCATAGTCTGTCTGAGAGTCCGTGTTCAACATGTCCCGTGCAGTTCAGTAACCGTCACCCTGTATAACTGACTGACCTCTTATTCGCCGACCCTTTAGACCACAACCACCCCACCAGTCCGCTGCTGGCTAAACCTCCCGAACTGTCCGAAGAAGCCAGTTTACCCGCCTCCATGTTTGTAGCCGCCAACACTGTAGGTGAGTAAAGGATGGGCTCTCTTTACACTCAGTGCAGCAGAACCAGCGACGTCTTTTGTTTTCCGTACATTCTCCTTCCTTGTCACAACCTGCCGTCTACATTACCCACGATGCAATTTGGCTGCCAACAATTTGGCCACACAATCAAGTGTGTTAAGCTAGAAGCGGCTAATGTAGCCTCGAGCCGCTAGCCTCCTGCAGAGCTCCCCGGAGCCTCTAAAGGCTTCATGCAGCTTTTTAACACGTGCAGTTGTTACTTAACAAGACCGGTTAACTTACTTTGATGAGTGAAAGCAGTGGAGTTCCCCTTTATGTGAGGCCCCCTCCTGTAATCAATAAGAACAATGTTGAAATGTTAGTTTGGGGTATTTTCTTCAGCTCCTCCTGAGTGAGTAGATTCTGTTGTTGTGAATGTTTCCCGCTCACTGTACTGACTATAACCTTTGAACAACTCCACATGTCCAGATAATATACTTCTGTTTCTGTGCGTTGTGTTGTGAGCGGCACATTTCTTTGATTATAGCTCAGTAGGTTGATCCAATGTTGATGGACTGTTTCTTTGTTTTGTTTTCGCCATGAAGGGGATGGTTACAGCAGTTCAGACTCCTTCACCTCAGACCAGGAGCCAATCACAAGACAAAGGTCGGGGGCCGTCCTGTCATTTCACTGTTGTTGACGTCCTTTAATGTTTGTGTCGTTCTGTTGTTGACGGTCACTGTGGACACGTCGCTGGTAGCCGTATCTTTGACCGTCTTTCCCACCGATGATGCGTAAATGTTTGTGTCCAGGTCTCAGTCGGGGGCGTCTCCAGAGGCGCTGAAGGTGGTGGCCCCTCCCCCTCCTCCGCCCCGCCCCCACCCATCTCACTCCCGCTCCTCGTCTCTCGACATGAACCGCACCTTCGCCGCCGCGTCTGCGCCGGGACAAGCACAGGCCTCTACGATAGCTTACCCGCCCGCCGTGCCTCCGCGGCCGCTGCCCACGCAGGTAAGGAGAACTCGTCTAAGCAGCGATGCTTTCAGGTACCGATGCATTCAGGTCCTCCTGCGCAAAAGCTCTGAGCGCATCACACCATCATAAATCCTGCGTGACCGTCTCTCCTCTCCAGACGTCGGCGCCACACACCGGGCACCGCGTGGAGGCCGAGGGCGCACCGGGAGGCGGGGCCAGCACCTCCCCCCAACAGATCCCCCAGCAGCCCAACTTCGCAGACTTCAGCCAGTTCCAGGCGTTCGCTGCATCCGAACAGCCCTCCAGTCTGCCGGAGGTGGACGTGCACAGCGAGCCCGGACAGGTAGGCTGTCACCCGGAGCGCGTAGAAGTCGCTGTCACGGTAAACTTTTAAAGAATCTGCCATTTTATTGACGATGTTCGAAGCTTTCGCAGCAAAGAGTCACGATGCAAACGCTCGGCTGTGAACTGAAAAATAACACCTCTCACCTGGACTTTCTATCTACCAAAACAAATATATTAACCATTAACAGAAATGTTTACCATCACACACCATCTTCTGTCTTCTCATTCATTTACAATTATAGCTGACGGTGTGTTCAGCCATTTAAAGTTGGACATTGGATCTTTGTTTTCCATTAAGTTTGGTGTCAACTGGTGACTTTGCAGTTTTCTAATTATCCTTAAATCTAAATCTCAGCAGTTCCTCTACAGAACACCTGGAGTATATTTCAAAGGTTTCATTGTCTGCGGTGCTGTTTAGAGTTCAGAGTTTGACCTGTCGTGTGTTTTAAACGTGTGTTGTTGTTGTTGTTGTTGCAGCCGGAGAAGTCCTCGGAGGGAGCCGGCCCTTTGAGAACAGTCAAGAGTGACGGCCAAGCAGACGAGAGAGCCTCGGCTACTGTCAACTCTGTGAGTCCACGTCGTCCGACTCTCAGATACGAACTGACGATCAAATACTTAGTTACTTTTATTATCGATTACTCTGCCAAGTATTTTCACGACTAATCGATTAATGGAGTAATCATCGCAGCTCTAGACTGATCAAGATCTGAAGGCGTCGCGCTCGTCTTACTGTGAATACATCGTGACAAGTCTCAACACGAGTACGGGCTCCACCCGACCGGGGTTTTCATTCTCACTTAAGCCGCAGAAAAAGTAAAAACTGCTTTGTGACGTCTTCATGCTGCTTGTTTTGTCCAACTTCTCAGAGACGTTGAGTATAAGATCGTCTAAGACGAGGAAGAGCAGAGAACTCCCACGTCTCAGACGCTGGAAGCAGCGTGTTTACAGTGACTCCAATCGATCGACTTATGAACAAAGTTTGACTTGTTGTTTGAGCTTTAAACACATTTGATAACAACTTTTCTCGCCTTGGGTTTGTTTTCCCAGCAGGTCAAGGGTTCGTCCGGCCCGATAGCCCCTCCTCCGAAACCCGTGCGCCGAAGGTTGAAGTCTGAAGACGATCTTCGACCGGAGGACGAGCAGCACGGCCCGCAGAAAGCCAACGTCATAGCTGCCGTCCTGGCCACTCAGCCCTCCATCCCCAGGTGGAAAACACCCGGCTGCTTCACCACACTCCACCACCGGAGGTCTCCTGAAACCTCACTTACGTTCCCACGCGGCACGTTTTTGGTAACAGCGCGTGTGTCTGTGTTTTCAGGTCGGTAGGAAAGGACAAGAAGGCGATTCAAGCTTCAATCAGAAGAAACAAGGAGACGAACACGGTGTTGGCTCGACTGAACAGTGAGCTGCAGCAGCAGCTGAAGGTACGCGGGACGCACGCCTCAATGTTTCCTTTCTCTCTGGCACCAAAACAAATAAAAACAAAGTCTCTCAAAACTTGTCATTTTCCAGGACCTGCTTGAAGAGAGGATATCCCTGGAAGTCCAGCTGGAGCAGCTCAGACCTTTCTCTCACCTCTAACCACCGTGACGAAGGAACCTCTGTACGCTGCAGTCCATCCGAAGCAAGGCTGTGGCCCCCTCGGCGTGACTCCTCCCCCTCCCCCCTCCCCTCCCACCGCCCGAGGCTCCGACCTGCCGCACGGCGCCCCGTCAGAACTCACGCTCCATCACACGTTTATTCATCACAAACTGGGAACGACCTGAGGGCCTCGCCACGAGGAGGCGGTGACCGGATTGAGGGGGGTGGGGGGGGGGGTGCGTTTTACAAACTGGCACTTTTCGTGTGAGGACGACAGCGGACTGAGAAACAGTCAGCAGTGGCAGACAAGACGCTCCGCCTGCGAGTGCAGTCTGAAGACAAACTGCTCATGTCTGAGGACGTCACTCTCTCTCTCTCTCTCTGTGTGTGTGTGTGTGTGTGTGTGTGTGTGTGGCCTTTTATGGCTTAATAATCATGGTGAAGGCTTTTGTGACTCATCCTGTGACAAAAATCCAGCCCTCCGCCCTCCTCTCACTGCCCCCCAAAGTCTACATACGTGTGTTGCAATGAATGAATGAATGAGTGAACGTGCTTTGTCGTGTCTCCTCCCTCTACGTTACAGTGTCGGGGTTTGATGTGACTGAATGGTTTAACTTTATGCCAAATGACTGAACTGTCACTCTCTGCTCTCTCACCTCTATTTGTGCTGTGTTTTTAAAAAGAAGAGAAAATGCAACCTTTATCCCCTCCCTCACATTTCTCTTGATCAGCTGCGCGTCAACGCGTCAGCGGTCCTTTCAAACCTCGTCGCCCTCTGCCGCCGCCGTGTGTCGCTTCCAGCCTGTAACGCCACCCGGGCGGGCAACCGCGTGGTCGGAAACAAAGACGGTCACTTTGAAGGGGGCTTGAAGATTTTCCAGGAGGCGGCGTTTATGAAGAATCGGTGTTGCTGATCAGGGAGAAGCGCTCCTGACACACACACACACAAACACACACACACACACACACACACACACACACACACACACACACACACACACACACACACACACACACACACAGATGGAGCTGGTGTAGGATTTTAATATTCAGCTGTTTTCCCAGTCGGGCGCTCGGCACTATGCAAGTACAGGAGATACATCTGCACAGACCAGCCACACTCTGCTGTTTGTACTATGATAGTAGCAACTGTGTGAACAGGACTCTCTCAGATCTTCCAAACACCGTCTGCTGTATGTCTGTGATTCCTTTTGCCTTTTAGGTTTTTAGTTTGTGTGGTACTGACGCACAGCCTGCTCCCCCCCCCCCCGCTCCAGTAAACCTGGATCAGGGCGCTGTCACCCTGCATTTGCAAGATACGACGGGTTCTCAGCCGGTTGTAGATGAAGCTTAACGACGGGCGGAGATCAGTCAGGAGTGACCCAACTGCACTTTGAACTTAGCCCCCGCCCCCCCAGTCTGTTGTGGTTTGTAGTTTAGGTTCCTCTTTGCTTTCTTTTAACCTGCGTGTTGTTCTTGTCTTTCACACGTATTTAAAGAAAAAGATGCTTTAAGAAGGAAAAACAAGTAATGAACCACTCTTATTTCTTCAATCCAACCTGGAAACTACGTTTTTTTTGTGCCAGTCCCCTAAAACGCCCTAAATCCCCCGTCCTGTTGAGAAATATATTCTTCTTCTAAAGCCTTCCCCCCCGACTGGTGTTCAGGTGTCCACGGTGGCTGACTGACCTCTTCCTCGTTGCATCCAGGCCTTCTGTTTTCTGCTGTTAAGGACGGTGATGTTGTGTGTGCGTGTGTGCGTGTCATATTGTTTCCAGACCTGGAACTAATGCCACTTAAAACCCTGTTAAAATCCTTCATGTGGGATTGATTTACGTTTGCTAGCACAACAGCCCCCCCCCCCCCGAACCCAAAAGGCAATCAGAAGCAATCGGTCGTTAACGAAGTCTTTGATGGGATTTTGAATGCTATTTGCTCCCAGATCTGTTGTATATTGTACATGATATACACTTTTTGGACTCATATGTAAATTTGCATTAATTGCTGACTAACAGCGAAAGAATATTCTATTTAATTCCTTCTCTCTTGGCTGTGGGATCCTAGATGTTTAACTGCATGGATGTACTGTATCTCTGCAGAGTCAACTAGCAGCTGTGTGATTTTTACACAAAAATAAAAACGGCACAATATTTTAAACCGCTGCTCTCTTCACTGACTTCTTCGTTGGAGTGAATTACACTTAAAGAAAACCTCCTTTTTTAAGAACCAACTTTAGGGCACACGGTGAAGAATAAGACGTTTATTAAGCGACATATTGCAACCTTTTATGAGCGATACACTCTTACATGAAGTAGCAGTTTTGGATGTATTACTCGAGATTTATTTCTGTGCTCAGCAATGTTTCAGTCAAAATGCGTAACGCTCCCACACCGTCCTGATGAAGCAGATTAGCTGAGTTTCTGACTCTGAAACGTTTCAATGTCGGATGTTTTTAGTTTTATTAACAAACTTTGATTGTTGCTTATTGAGTAAGAACCATCTAATGCTATGGATGTTGTGCAGTATAATGCTATGTTAAAGAGAGGAAGCCAAGTTTTCAGTGATCACATCATTAATCACGTTAAAGAGGAATCACAATTATTCAATCGTTAGAGAAAAGAAAAATATACTGTTGCAGTATATTATTTTGAAAAGGCGCCAAAGTCAACTTACGAAAGAAGGCTGATTTCAACAGGAATAAAAGGTACTGAACGGGTTTGGGCAGGTTTTTTATTCATCTCTACGTATTGCTTCATAGTTACACTGCTGTACAGAGCGGCTCAAAGAAATCCTGAACAAAATCAACTAAACATTCTCGAGTTTAATCTCCAGTCAGTGAGCTTAACTCCAGACAGTGGACCACTTCAACCAACTCATCTGAGATCTGTAGAAGGGCAGACCAGGTCGTTAAAGTCACGGAAGCAGACGGAAGAAACTCGAGCTTGAGTTTAAATGAAGAAGAGAATCAACACGTACATTTAGGCTTGTAGCGGAAACTTAAGCATAAGTCATGCAAATGCTGTGGGACCTTTTTGCCGAGCCCGGCTCACCTGGTGACACGAGGAGACCTGTTATCTACATCTACTGAACATCTTCTCTTACAGCAGGACCAAGCTCTAACGTCACAATATAAATCTCTGAGGTGGAACTGTGTTGTTCGCAGAAGCAGGACTTAAAGAGGATTTACATCAGAAGCTGTGTGTTCTTATCGTCTCGGTTTCAGGTGTGTTTTGATCAATCCACAACATTCAGACCCGTTCAGGTCGGGGCGCAAATCCGTCCGGGGCTTTTATTTGACCACACTGGAAAAACAAAGAGAAGGAGATCAGAGATAGTCAGCCACAATGTTTTACATCCTATCTGCCTTAGATCTGAAGTTCATTTTCACTCCATCTGCTGTTTCTATGCAAATTAAAGAGACAGAGGCTGAATTTGGGGATAGCAGAAGAGCAAAGAGCCCTGAATGGACAAGTGTTCTTCCCAGAACTTGGAAACAACAGACAAAGCACTCAGTTCTCAGTTCAGACCACAAGATGTGGAAAAAGCCCCGGAAAAATCTAGTATGTGGGAACCACACAAAGTAAACTACTCCATTACAAGTACAAATCCTTCCTTAATCAAACATGTAATGGTTCACGCGTTACAAATGCTTAAAGCTCACTTATTCGCTTTCTTATGACACGTGTATGTGTGTGTGGTTAATATGAAGCTACAGCTAGCTTAGCTTAGCATAACAGAATGGAAACGGGGCTAGCCTGCTTCTGTCAAATGGTAACGGTTGCTGGGATAAGTTGCCTGGCAACCAGCAGAGATTCCGGAAGGTTACCGGCCCCCGGTCAAGAAATCGTGAAGCCAGACTAGCATTTCCCCCCCGTTTCCAGTCTCTTTGCTAAGCTAAGCTAACCAGCTGCTGGCTGTAGCTTCATATTTAAAGAGTGGTATCAAAATTCTCCTCTAAATCTCAGCAAGAAAGCGAATATACGTATATGTTTAAATGAGGTTATCGTGCTCCACACTCACACAGTGGTTTCCTTGTAGCGGTCCAGAGCCTCCTGAGCCACCACCTCGGAGAACTTGGGGTCGGTCCAGGGGATGTCGCCCGGCACGCTGATGTTCATAGGTGGAGAGTCGAAGAGCTGCACAGACACGCTGGTTTCTCCGGGCTGCTTCTCCTCGGTGTCCCTGCAGAGCACCTGCAGCACAACGAGGGCTTCACCTTTACAGTTCAACAGCCTCAACATGCCTGCTTTTACTTAGAGGAAATACTGAAATACTGTCTACTGTGCACGTGCTGATATGGTGGGCAAGTACTGGCTCCAATTTAGTAATTTCTATAATTTGCCTTCAATTATATTTTAGCTGTAACTCCTACAAACCAAAAAGCTCAACCATTATACCATTTAAGTCAATATTAATAGCTGAAAATCCAACTTGCAAGGTGGTCGTCAAGCTAAAAGGAAGGTTTAAGGATTCATGCTTTATTTCTTTATGTACTGTGCCACTGGTTTCAGCCTCTAACCAGTGAAAAGGTGAGTTTAACAGATAAGTGAGAGCGGTTTCACGTACCGTCTGAACCCGGAAGACGTCGTCCTTGGTGTCGGTGTCGTTAAACAGAGACGACACCCAGCCGAACTGCGTGTTGAGCAGGTCCAGGACGGAGGAGGTGTTGAACATCTGCTCCTCGAACCTCTTCAGGAGTGCGTTGTACTGCTGAGTGAAACGCTCGGCCATGGCCAGCGCCTCCTCCAGCTGCTCCTTCAGCGGGCCTTCCAGGGGCTTCTTCCCAGAGCAGTCTGTCGGGGAAACCGGTGACATGTGCTTCATTTAGCAGGTCAAGAGCCAGAGCCCTCAGGGGCTGGTAGAGACTGAAAACAGGTCCTTTAATCCGTCTGAATATTCAAAAGTACGGTGCAACTTCTTTATACAAACTCAATCTGAACAATCGGAACATGATTGATCTTTCTGGTGCAATTTCTTTTGTAAAGCACGACACTTGAGTCCTGAGTTTTATTCTAAAAATGCAACTGTCACGTTCCAACAACGTTTTATAGTGTAGGCACCAAAATAAAGCACACCTCCACATTTTCATAAAACTCTGTCATCACACAGCAAAATGCCACACATCGAATAATGGTGTGAAAAAAACATCATCTAGTAACTACGCCGATAATGAGATGAGGATCTGAGATTTGAGTGATCGATCGCATCCCAACTTTCCGTTTCTATCTTTGCTGTAATTAATTGGAGCGTTCCAGCTGCTTAATATTATCTAAAATCTAAAGAGAGATTTTAGGCTTTAGTGTTTATACCAACTGGTGAAGCATCACTATTTCCCAAATCTCTTGTTGTCAGAGGAACAAAGACATAATCAACACAAAGGAGTTGATTACATAATTAAATCCCACTCTCTGATGCATCTGCGGACATTCATGTGAAGCCCTTCCTGTTTCCAACATTATCATAAATCCTAATTGTGTTGCTACAATAAAAACATCTCTGGATCCTCATTCAGACCTCCGTCTCTGGTTTCCTGCAGGTGGGGAGGTTATAATTAGCTGTTTTATGAGATCTGACATAATGTATTTAATCATCTCTTTATGTTTCTTTTTGCTTCCTATACGTTACACATTTTCTAACTTGTGTTTTCAAAGACTAAATCATCTTCTTCATCTCTACTGTTCTATCTTTCTTGTATCCACGTTTACATTTCGGACTTATCCTATTGGTCACAACATCAGAGAACAAATAAAACCCCTTTTCTCACCAACGTGCTGGATGTCTCTGCATTTCTGACACTCGTCGCGGAACTTGATGCAGCCGGCTGAGTTGCGGCGAATCTCCCTGCAGGTCATCCTGCCGCTGCCGAACGGTTTGGTGATGACCACGTCCTCGTTCATGCTGCCGTCTGCGACAACCAAGTGTTCATTCTACCTTTACATGTCTGTAAACATGTCTGTTGTAATGTACAACATTAGAACCCGTTGTGTCCCAAAGTCTAGAACGGCACCCCGCCTTTTTCCTTAAGGGATCCCAGTTTCACAACCCCGCCCCCCTTGACCATGCCCTTAGCCAGATGGAAGGCTGTTTTTAACTTTACTAAATAAATAAAGGGTATATACTTAAAAAAATGCTCTTAGATTTAGTTGTTTTCTGCAAGACGCCCTCACGACCGCTCTGTGAAGCTTTGGTGACACCTAGTAGGGGTTGGGACCCCTAGGTTGGCAGCCAGCTGCAGACCCTGCAAAAGCTTTGTGAATACTGAGCAACAAAGTTCACAGGACATCTACAGCGGTGACGTGAACAGAATATGTGAGTGAACGTACCCTCGTTAGGGGGCGTGTCCGCGTCCATGTCCATCATGGAGCCCATAGAGCTGAAGAAGTTCCTGCTCATGCCCATCATGGGGGAGAACAAACCCTGGAAGCCGTGGAAGGGCTCGTGGAATAGAGAGCGGATGCTTCTGCTCCGGCGGGTGTACGGCGACAGGAAGTTGGGAAGAAAGAACACCGGGGGGTTGAAGTGCACGTGATCCGCCACCTGATCACAAACACCAACGACACAGAGGCAGAGCTGACGAGGATGACGAAGAGATGTGTTTGATTTGTTCATGTCTACCAGTTTTCTCAGTGTAAGTAAGTGTTAGTGTCTAGAGAACGCAGTCATGTGACCGCCTCAGCAGGTACAGTAACACATCCATCACTCAACATACATGCAGCATGTATAAAAGCATGTGTCTCCGTGCAGGTCAACAGCACCTTCATGCTGTCTGTGAATATGCTGTCCACCCCGTCGGCCATCACGGTGTATTTGTCCTCCAGGTTCTTGAACTCTTTGCTCTGCCGCTGTCCCTCCTGCTCCAGGACGTCCATCTTCTCCCCGTTGATCCAGATGGAGAAGGGAGACGTTCTGTTCAGCACATCCTCCAGCTGCAGGTAATAAGAAGGACGTCGGGAAATCAAACCACAGACATTTATACTCTTTAGCTTTCTGTCTGTTCTGCACCACCGCCGCCAGAGCATTTGTGCAAAGCGAGTATCATTCAATTTGACGCTTCACGTCTCACTGAAATTCCAAAGTTTGACTATTTTAAGTATTTTAAGTCAAAAGAAGACACTCCAACTTTTATCTGAATCCAGAGACGTTACTGATAATCAGTGGGGGGTGAAGACTCAGATGCTTTGCTGAAATACACTGTAAAAAAACTCCATTACAAGTAAAAGTCCTGCAGTAAAACCTTTACTGCAGTAAAAGGATGTATAATCAGGAAACTTAAGCTTAAAGTAAAATGCAGAAAAAGATTTTCTGCTCATTATTTTCTCAATAAATCGATATATATATATATATATATATAGAAAATCTAGTATGAGTATATGTAGTGCACGTGTACATGGGGACGGGCTGACCTGGCGTCCCACCAGTCCAGATCCACTGCTGCAGGTCCGGGAGTAGTACTTAACGCAGGTGTTCTTCAGACAAGGCTTACACTCGTCCCACAGAGCCCTCATGGTCTCGTTGCACACCTCCTCCTCCTGCTCCAGCTTGGCCTCCATCTCCTGAGCTGTGCGCATCGCTTCCTGCAGCCAAACACCAAACAAAGGTGTATCTGTATCATATTGAACCTCTGTATCTGTAGGATATTCTGCAACGTAAAGAAACACCGTCTCATTCTGCCACCGGTGCGGATGTTTCTACCTCTTTCTGCTCCTTGGTTTTCTCCAGGGCATTCAAAAACGTCTTGTGGTCCTCTGAAGATTTCTGCATCACGCTCTTCATCTCCTTCACTCCGTTGATGGCATTTTCAATCTGTTTATCCAGATACCTCTCCCCGTGGAGGGAGAGCTCTGGAAACAGAAACACGTGTTCACCGCAGGGCTGGATTCCTCCAACAGACGCCTGCGTTTCTGCCCTCTTGGACCAAACTGACGGATCTGCCACGTGTTCTAATGTCCATTTTTATGGAGATAATTTTGTTCCATTATCAAACCGTCAAAAAAAGTGGTTGAGAGAGAAACTTTCCCCACTTTTGCTTTCAAACTCTAAACTTTTGCTTTCAAACTCTAAACTTTTGCTTTCAAACTCTAAACTTTAGCTTTCAAACTCTAAACTTTAGCTTTCAAACCCTAAAATTTTGCTTGCAAATCTAAAAGTTTTGCTTGCAAACCCTGAAGTTTTGCTTGCGAATCTAAAACTTTTGCTTTCAAACCCTAAAGTTTTGCTTTCAAA
>JAVQJD010101476.1:0-34144 GCA_036023655.1 Nannoperca australis
GGTGCCACATACACATATTGAGGTCACCCTTATCCCAAATTCAGGCTTCATCTGCTTTTCACTCATTTGCTCTGGAACATTGGATTCTTTGCTTTTTTCTCTCACAGAGAATTCTTCTCCAATACTTGCCCACTGTGTGTCTGCTACTTCTTTTAAGGGTCAGCGGGCCAGAGCCAGAAGATACAATACCTCCTTAATGTCACCATCAGGTTCAATAGAGAGAACGGTAATAACGATATTGACACTTGTCTGCAGACAGTCACAAAAAAGGGGAAGCTGTGCATTCACCAGACCCCAGCTTTTACTGACAAAACTTTTTTTTTAAAAGAGCACTTATCAGCCACTCACAATGCCCTGCGGATATCCCTTCTCAGGCAGTTAAAGACCCAGTCACACATTGATTCATGTAACTCTCACATGGCAGACAGGTGGACTAATCAAAACGTCTGCAAGAATCTAAAGTCCCGTTAACTCTGACTTTTTATGACTTTAAAATGAAGCCTGTCTGTCTGCAAACCGAATAATAAAATAATAAAAGAAATGCATGTAATTCAACAAAAATCATGGTGGCATGTAAAGAGCTGCATGAAAGCGCGGATGAAACAGGATGGCCGAGCCTATTTCTGTGACCCCCCCACAAGGACAGACCTCGTACTTCCATAAATACCGTTAAGCCCACCTGAGATGGCTGGTCAGGGGGCCTGGTGTCAGAGAGATGGATAGAGCAACACTAAAGAGCACTCTGGCTCCACTTATCCATGAGGACGTGTATTCCCCTATTCCCACACCCACCCAACACTCGGCCTGCCATGTGCCTGCAATCCTGACCTTCTTTAGTTGTGAATATTACGAGTGTCTATGTCTCAGATCTGCCCGAATGTGCTCATTGGATAATTTGTTGTTTTAAAAGCTGCATTTATCATATTAACAATGGTTCAAGTGACTGTGTGAAGGGGTTGTTTGTGGTAACAGCTGTGTTTGTTTAGCGTCTTTCAGCTTATAGTTTTGGTTTTACAGCCTTTACAACTTTAATACACTCTCACCAGTTTCAAGCTGCAGCACGCCGCTGTTTTCAGCACAAAAGACTTAGCGACTAGCTAGAACACCGTGGAGCATTGAGCCGCTAAAGAGGAGTTAGTGGAGACCAAAACAGAGTCAAAAGGAAAATCAATGAGACTTACATTCACCTGAGAGGCAAACACAACTCCAAATGAATGCTAATGGTTTTGTGTCGCCTGGATGTGTAAACTGTTTGCTAACAAGCTAGTCATATCAACTTTATAAGGTCAGTGCTGTGTTTACAGCTTTTCTGCTGCCCCCAAGTGGTGAAAAGCATCTATTGATGCCACTTTAAAGAGGTTATGTGCATCATAAAATCATTTGAAAATTATTTCTGATTTAGACAACAATATTTATAATAAAGATGATTCTGAAAATCTGCCTTGACCGGGTGTAAAAATGAGGTCCAATCACAAAAACAGATAAAAAGATTATTAAAGAGTCTGATATTGTCTGAGACTGATATCTCTAATATCATAGGTTCTTATGGTTTGTTGGATTTAATCAGGAGTGAATCGCCATCAACACTCACTCAACATGCAACAAAAATTGCTATGATGCTTTTTGTGTCTTTATCTTTCATCCAAATGTACTAATCCCATTATTCTCACACTGCTTATGAACAGAACGCTTACAGTTTACGTTTACAAAAAAAGATATCAGACTGTCACCTTAATCTGATTATCTATAAGTGTGCATGTAAATATGTTGTGTAACGTGGTTTTGTTTAGTTTTGCATTGTCTGCTCTTCTCTACAGCAGTGCACGAATGGATTAATTTATTATGAAATAAAATCAAATCCAGTGGTTAGAAGCCAAAGCTATATATTATTGATTCATTTCTTTGGCGCAGGCTGTGGGGAATCAATTTCCTCAACCCCATTTACCCATTGTACCATATGCTGTTGATCATTTATCGAAGGTAGTAATTTAAAGTTTGGTTCCGCCTCATAATTTCTCTTTTGGTCCCGTTTGGTTAATTTGTTTGCCTCAATAAAATGCAAAAAAGAAGTAACTAACAGGAGCTGTTTTACTGTGAGGTTGGAAAACAGAATTTGTCCTTCATAAGAACAAATCAACATGATACAAAATTCACTAAAAGAGACACATAAAGCAAACTGTTGGATTAGACATGTTTACTCGTGCTCAGTCATGGGAACGGTGGGTATATATCCTGTCAGAAAGATTGATGACGGGTGCAGCACAAAGCACTCTGTGTCCAGTAAACCGTTATGAGGCTTTATGGAGAGATACAGCTGCATTAATGTGTGTTAAAACTAAACACACCTAAATACAGCTGACCTATTACAACTGTTCCTGAAATGTGTGTGTGTGTGTGTGTGTGTGTGTGTGTGTGTCTCCAGGTAAGAGCCCGTCGCAGCAGTTCACAGCTGTGATCCATACGCTTACTCCTCTGCAGTCCCAGATCTCCCCCGTGGTGAAGCTCATCATTGCTGTAGCCAAGTCCAAGTTCTGTGCACAGGTGGGAAGTGTGTCTCCAGCTCACTGTGATTTGGTGCTGGTGCAACAAAGGGGAAAGAACTAAAATACACAGTTAATGTTAACCGACTCCATGCGCTTTTTCCATACAGATTGTGGTTTTATGGAACTGCGACAAGCCTTTACCTCCAAGGAACAAGTGGCCCTCCACCAGTGTGCCTCTCACTGTCATTGAAGGACAGACCAAGGTAACAGCTGCCGGCTCTCTGCATCCATCATGTGTAAAAAGATACTTTGTTGTTTAGCAGTGAAGACATTTATCTCCTCCTTATAAACACAGGTTTGCTCAAAGGTACTTTGGCCAAAGTTCTGCACCAGAAATTAAAGCACCGACCCTTCGGCTTCTAGCTGTTTTCTAGATACCACAAACCTAAACTTTAAGACACCAGGCCCTTAAAAGCGTCAGGTGGTGCCCTGCTTACTCTCACAGGTGTTGTCAATAATTGTAGCTGATTTAACCTCCCTGCAGGACTGTGTGGGTGTGTGTTGGTCTGACGTCTCCCTCACTGTCTCCTGTTAGTTTTGCCTCCCCCCCAATCAATCTGTGAAGAGATCAAACCATTCAAAATGAAATACCTGTGTGTTTGTTGGCTACCTTCCTGAAAACGGTCCAGTTCACTCTGCTCACCGTGGACATTTGGACTTGTGAAACAGCATTTCCGTTTTGGGTGGTGTGCCACCATCTGGGTTGGGTCTGTCGCCAAAGATCGGGGCATTGGGGTGCAAAATGTCCACCCATGGTGTATTGCGTGCCCACCCACCCCCCACACACACACACACACACATACACAAACACACCCACCCCACCGTCTCCCAAAATCAATTTTCAGGAAAAAGAAAAAAATTGAGACGTGAAAAGTCATGGTGAGTATTGAGGAACCCATAGTGACCACTGTTGATTGATGGGCTATGTGAGACACAGACACCAAGGTGCCTGAGGTTTATTAGTATTTTTTTATGTCACAGTACACCCGACATCTCCCAGTTCCTGTCACTGCGATATCTTATTTTTGAATTATTGTGAGCTTTCCAGATGGTTTGCTTTCATATTTTGTATAGCGTCCTATAATAATTAGGCCTGTTGATCTGTTGTGGCAGGTTTGGACCGGATTCAGATAGCCTCTCTAGCAAATCTTCAAATCCAGCTTTCAACCAACAGCAGCACTTAAAAAGCATGGCTTTATCATGAGTTACACATCTGTGCTGTCAGTGTACTTATCTTGATGACTAAAATACATTTCTCATTTTCTGTGCAGCTTTCATATTGTTTCACTGACAGAACGTCATGTCTTCTGTCAACATGTGATTTGCTGTGTTGCAAAGGCATTATGAAAGTGTTGCACTAACATGTGCAACTGCAGTTCTGTGCTTTTAATTGGTTTAGGAAGAAAATCATACAATCTTGTGTGAATCTTGCATAAGGGTCATAATTCAACTGGTGCAGCTGCCTCTCTTGAAATGAAAATACTGACAATATTTCAGATTATGAGATGATTAATGGATCCGGAAATGAGCATATTTTTCTAATATAACAATAATTATTAAAGACAATTTGACCTGGTTGGACCTTGAAAATCAAACCACATTACAAGTTTAGAGGAGAAATGCCTCTTTGGTGGAACTGCTAACAATTGAAAATAACAAGGAGCCACAACAACAGTGTTTTCTTTATTTTATAAGCTTATCGTGTGCTTTTCTTGTCAAAGATAGATTCTATGAAATGTAGTGGAGTAGAAGTAGCAGAGATTTGAAATAGTCAAGTTCAACTACCTCAAAATTGTACTTAAGTATAGTACTTGAATAAATGTACTTGGTTCCACCACTGATTAAAAAAATGCACAATTGTTAACTAGCCTCTCTCTGTTATCATCTATAGAGAGACATTTCTGAGTAAAATATAGAAACATTGTACAGTTTATTAGAAAAAGGTTCCTTCCTGTGTTAATTCAGTTCCAATGAGATGTTATTTCAGGTTTAAATAGACGCTTGATGGTGAGATTGAAGCGACATGAGTTTTGATTTTCAGCTATTAGATTCAAGCTGGGAGTGGGACGTGGGGATTGTTCTCATTTGCAGTATTATTGGATAATATTCATTCGAAGTCTTCACGTACACACATACAGGAGCTCACAACTGTTCTGTGATATTTCACAATTTAAACACTTGAGCTTCTTCCTAAAAATGCACTCCATGGTGTTCTCACTTATTCACTCCCTGAATGCCAACCTCCCTCTCTCTCTCTCTCTCTCTCTCTCTCTCTCTCTCTCTCTCTCTCTCTAATCCTGGTGCTTTGTGCTCTAATTGCTTCTGTTTGTTTTCATGTTCATGTTCCCCCCTTGAAATGCAATAACAGTGTTTCCATTGGTGACAATATAACGCGTCTCAGTGGCGATAAGCACGCACGTGTGACTGCCGGGAACCCAACTGCATCTATGGTCCTACAATTAGTCATGTGGTATATTGTGGTGCAGCCGAGACAGATGCTCTTCAGTGTGTTTCCTTCCAAGTGCTCGATGTGTTTGTTCCCACTATAATAACCACACACACACACACACACACAGAAAGTTTGTTTTGCCTCTGCAGAGCGCAGCAGAGTCATTTGCTGTTGGTTATGAGTGTATGTACTCTGTAATGCTGAGTGGATTCACTCCATCAGCAAGCGTTTGCTTCCACTGTCTCTCTTTCCTGTGCTTCTGTTTGCTTCCACTCTTTTCCTAAAATACTGTATCTACTCTTTACTTTGTTTTGTTAATATCCCACAAGTCCTCAAACCTAAAATAGAAAACCGGTTGCTTCTCCTTTATGGTATAAAAACAAAATACTTGATTAGAATCAAGAAAAGATATAGTATGTAGTTAATACTACAATGACTGTTGGTAGGAGGCAGGAAGCACACCACAATCGTAACGTTTGAAGGTTTTCACTGGACAGTAAGGGTATAAATGATGGTATGGTAAGTAACTAGAGCTGTCAGACAAATGTAGTGGAGTAAAATGTACAATATTTCCCTCTGAAATGTAGTGAAGTAGAAGTAGAAAGTTGCATAAAATGGAAGTTACCTCCAAGTACCTCAAATCTGAACCTAAGTACAGTTCTTGCACTGCAACGTATATACAAAACATATAAATGTAGTTCACATTGTACAGCTTTAAATTAGTTTTAATGATAGCTTGGCCTCGCTATAAGTGAGCTCCTGCTTGTTGAGTATTTATGATCCACACATCAATATAATCAGAGCAGTGACCAATGGACTCGCTGCTCTAACTGTTAATATGTCCACTAGGTCTCACCTTCATCAACCCACAAATGAATATTTTATTAATACCAAGAGTAAATTCTTTTGCAGAATTGATGTAAGTTTGTTTTATCTAATCAAAGAAAGAAAAAATTACTATAAAATCAAGACGACTTTAGTTTTTAGTTTTTTTCACCATCTGACATACAGTGTTATTGCCTTAAAGGAAAGTAAAGGTGTTGAATGTAAGTCCATTTCCAAGTCTGTGTAGCTCTGGTTTGCTCTCCACCAACTCCTGAGGAAATGTTCTGGCTCTTTAGCTGCTAAATGCTCCACTTTCTTCACCAGCTAGTCGCTGGCTCTCTCTGCGTGCCAGTTCGTGCCAGGCAGGAAGCGTCCAGTGGGTTCAAAACAGCTGCCTGATGGCAGCTGCAAGAGTTCAGTAAAACAGTGTGTCATTAATAATTCTCTGTGGTATCATCACAGCGAGCAACTCTTTTCACAATACACAAGGTCATTTAATACATTTTTAATATATAAATATTGATTAGTCCATCTTTAAAGTCAAGTCAATGTCAGCTCTAATATAAAGCACATTTTATTTCAGAAGACACCAGGTTATGTGTTGAAATTACTTCAAAGAGCAACAATACAGATTCACATTCTTACCTCCACAGACGCAGTGTAGTAACAGATTATAAACCATTACCAAAATAAGCACAAAAGCACAAAATTGGCACAAAAGTGAAATCAGACATCAGAAAAGTGTCTGGAAATGGGGATAAAGACCTGCTCTGAAATATAAATGTCCATCTTGAGAGAAAGTGGCTGGCCATAGTTTATGATGGTGTTGCAGATAGCTATGTGATCTCTGACTTTTAACTGTAATTTTCAGACATCCGCAACAAAAAGACGGACCGGATATCTCCAAAGACTCCCCTTAAAGTCGCAGGAGTCATGGCAAATATAGAGGAAAAGGGTGGAAGGAGATAAGGTTCAGACCATTGAACTGCCAGTGATCTCACTGGGATGTAATCTCTGCCCAGAGGCAGAAAGGCATTGACACCAGCCAGAGGGAGAGATGGGGGGGTACTCAGACAGCTACAGACAGCTACAGACAGACAGACACATGGTACAGGTGGGTTCAGCCATTTTGAGGTTTTTGGTCTCTGCCACTGATGTTTACTAGACTGCTGATGTGCGATATTTTGAGTCAGTAATGATTATCTTTCAGTTTTACCATTTTCAGGCCGCGTAATTTTTTTATGTTCTTGTCAGAGTGGAAAAGCATCTAACACAGATTTTAGTCCATCATAGGGCATTACTGTACAGCTCAATCAAAGCCTGGGGGCAAATATTGCCTATGTGACAGTTTTCATTTAAAAATGGAGGTGATGTGAATTCATTTTGACAAATAAATACAAACAAGACAAGACAAGAGTCTGCAGCCGTGCCAGCAGCTCTGTGAGGCTGTTTAACATGCTCATAATGACAATGCTAACATGCTGATGTTAATCAGGAACATATTTACCATTCTGAGTGGTTCAGGCCGCAGAGCAGGTTGTTCATTAATGGCAGGGCTGGAGATTTCAAGCCTGGGATCCTCTTGTGCACATGTTGAATTCTCAATTCAAACACAGCAGTTGACAAAATGATCTCAACTCAATGTCAAAGGATGAGAAGATCTGGACGTGGTCACATTAGTTTTAATTCGGGTTTAAAGCTTACTACAGACCACCAATGCAATATTGATCAATTAATGTAATAAACAGGCATTGATTTAATATATTAGCAAACCAGTAAACGCACACAAACTGCCTCAAGAGAAGGAAAAACAATAAAAGAGACTCCCAACACTCAACAAGGGGCCTTTTGAAATAAACCTCTGAAAGGATGAACTCAAGGATGCTGGGAAATGTAATGAAGCCTTGGACCTTTAGTCCAGAATGAATGCAGTTGATTATCAAGCAGGTGGGTAATTTACTGCGGCCAATTATACTGTGACGTAGTTTGCGTAAGAAAGCAGAGTTACGATGATCTCCTTTCTGACTGAACTAATTACCTGCCTGCTGATTATAGTGAATCCATCCAGAAAATACATTTTCTCACTTTCAGCAGTGATTTAATGCAGTTTTTTTATGTGGCACTCTCAAATAATTGGGAGGAATTTGAGGGGATTTGTGTTCAAACTTTGCTTGATGTTACGCTCAATTTCATGATGAATTTGCACTCAGCATCCATCGACTCGTTAAGCTGAGATGGAAGTAGACATTAACCTTGCGGATATTTGTGGTCTTACTTTGCAAAATAAGCCTCTTCATATTACCCCCGGGGGGTTCAATTCAATCTGCTTTATTTCAGACGAGTGAATTCATGTTAAACGTCACTGCTGTGCATGGAGGTTCATTTCAATGACATAAACACTTAGTTGACCGAGATTAAAGCACAGAAATAATTTATAGTTCTATTTTAATGACATGAAATTAGCCAAGTGACACTCCAGTTCAGTAAAACCTACTCACACAAAAAATAGGAAGCACTTGCTTGTCTTTACCTTCAATCCTCTGTTTTAATTGTTGCCTCAGTTTGTATGTTTTCAGGGAGATGATCGTTTGAAACCTCAGCTGAACTTTAGCTGCTCAACAGTTGAATAATTCACACTTTAATTACAAGTCAATAACATCATCAGCAGCCCCCTATAGGCTAATGGATAAAAGTCTACTACACTTTCTGTCAGGCAATGAATTGATAGAGACTCACACAAAACGTATTGAGTCAGCTGGTTGATCAATAGACACACAGCAGGGTGTGAAACAAACACATTTTCTCATTGGCCGTTTATTTTGCTTATATTCTTCCTGCCTCTATACCATCTCTACCTTTAAGATGCTTCTGGACATAAACAAACGTCCTGAATCATGAATACTGGGGCACCACATGGCGAAACCTTGATTAAGCTGCGTTGTCCCCGGTTCAAAGTCGGCCTCTATCGCTATCTAATAAAAAGAAAACCTAAACACCTCAACAAGTACTGGCTACAGGTCAGGTTGCTTTTGATTGGATGTTATTATTGTTAATTCTGTTCATCTCTCTCTCGCGCGCTCTCTCTCTCTCTCTCTCGCTCTCTCTCTCTCTCTCTCTCTCTCTCTCTCTCTCTCTCTCCAGACAATGAGCAGTCGTTTCTTCCCCCACGACGTCATCCTCACCGATGCTGTTCTCAGTCTGGATGAAGACTCGGTCCTCTCAACAAATGAGGTGAGTCGCTGATGACTTATCAACCAATTGGCACGACATTGACGGTGTTTTTTACGAACTGGTGAACTGAGACACTGAAACTGTATCAACAAAATGAGGTGAGACGGCCGCATTCCTGAGACACGAGGCCGCCAAAACACCATTATCAGACATCTGGATCAGAATCTCAATTCTGGAATTAATCACCAAACTCTTTGAGGAAATCATCTGGCTGCTTGCCAAAAAGCAGACTGATGAACTGAACCTTATCTATTTCAAACTGTTGTGATTGAAAATATTATATTTTAAACTGAAATAATTGACGGTTCGCTAACCCCTGCCCCACATCTGCTGTTTAAATGCTAACAGCGGCAGAATTACCACTGGAAACTCATTGTAGTTTTTGAAACAATGGATCATTGATCTCAGACAGACCTTTATTTCTAGCTAGTGACCTTTCATTTTGATTCCTGAAATGCCAACTGTCACAGGCAGATTTTATTAGATGTAGCTAGCTAATTAAGCTAAAGTTAGCTCCATGAGTGGAAAACACTGTTTCCAGTTGACTTTTTCATGTTTCCAGCTGACATTTTAAAATGAGAACCGTATAAGAAGTGTCTTGATGGCTACATACATGATATCACGCTAAAAGATTGAGATTAAAGCGGCATGTCCAAGTCCTCCCCAAGAAGTTGACCCTAGTTTTACACATGACTAATTCTTCCCAATATCATTCATAACGTAACCCTGTTTGGCTGCTTAGCTTTCATCCTTCATACATATTTCACTTTTAAAGTCACAAAAAAGAAGCATTTAGGATGAGGACTGACTGATGTCTTTGGCAAAGGCAACACTGACTCGGCTAACGTTGCCTGGGGGAAACTTGGAGTGTAAACGTTCCTAAATCCAATAAAGAGCATCTGAGTATCATCTGATAAGACATGTTGAACTAACTTTACACTTAAAAATGTTAATTTAAGTTATTTTGCAGATGTTTCTACAGGGTTTTTTATCTTTGTAAACAACTGACTGCACAAAAGACTGTGGGTGGATAAAAAGGTCTACACTTTTGAAAGCCTGGCTCTGGAAATGTTTTTTATAACCAGCTCCAGTCTGCATGGTTTTATGTCAGCCAGTGGGTGAAAAGGTGGGGATGTCTTAACACAGTATTGATCCTTTCTGGAATAAGGCAGTCAGTCCACGCACAGTCATGAATACCATTCATTACAAATGAACTGCCCCGTTCTGCCAAACATTGCAGTGGTCACTGAACTAGAGGAGGGAAATGTGCTTTGCCTTTAAAGGGCGATTCCAAATGCATCAGATGAAGCTGAACTAAGTGGGACGTTTAGCAATGCAACAAAGGTAGACAACAGATTTAAAATACAAAACAAAGCGTTCTGATTACAGATATCAATATCGTGGATGCTCAGTGATTTACCACATTGCCAGGATGCTCAAGACCCAGCCTTAATTAAATTGCCATGCAATGTGTGGTGTTAGCATAGATACTATTAAGATGGTGTCCTTTTAATTCAGTTTTACACTGAGGAAAGGAAAGGGGAGAGGAAGAAATGCCAGTTCGAAGTGCAATAAGCAAGAAATGAAGAATAAAATCAATTAAGATAGAGTAAAATGATGGAGCATAGAGTGCAGTAACTGCAGTAATAAGTTGTAAGTTGCCCTAAATGCAACAAAGGAAATAAAAGTGCAGAAACCAAGATATTTTTGTGTGAACAAAAAACAACATAGAAAAGCATGAGAAAAGGGAAAACTGAAGAGAGAGGGAAAAGCAAACGAGGGAAGAGAAAGTATACGTACGGGACAGGGAAAGAGGAAAGAAGTGAGCGCGAGAAAAGACCAGAGGAAGAAAAAAAGGGTTAAGGGAATACAAAAACAGACAAAAGGACAGAAAGGCGAGAGGAAATAAGGAAAGGACAGTAGAGAAGCGGATTGAAGAGGGTATAATAAAAAACAAAGTGCTTTCACGGAGTCAGGAGTTTTACAAGAGCCATTACCTTTGTGTCTGTATCATTACACTGTCAAAACACAGAGCACCTCTTTGATTAAAGTCTCACTTGTTACTTAAATGAGAGGATGGGAAACATCCCAGTGGTTTCTTACACTGACACTTACAGAACAAACTAGAAACCAGTGAATTGTCTAAAGCATTGTCAAGAGAGGAAATAATGTTTCCGTCGCCCCTTTTTTAATCAAGACTTTGACATGTGAGTAGAGTTAGTGTTGTGTGCTTTATGCTCTCATTAACCAGACTGATACAGATTTTACATTTAAAGGTTAATGCACACATGTATCATATGTTGTATTGTATATAATTTAGATTTTACTGGGATTAGTTTTGTATAACTTTGTACAACCACCAAATGGCATCAAAGCTTGTCTTGGTCCCAAAAAAGACAAAATACAAACGCACTCAAACTTCATTTTGCTGGTTACAATTAAATGTGTGCGTATAACACTGTCCTCCTGTCCTCTTTATCAAGACAAAAAGTGCAGAATTATTTAGATGAATATTAGTGTTCAGCGCTGACCTCTGGGACAAATACATTGCGTTTCTGGAGACTGCTTCATAATAAAAGCCATCGTAAATATAATTCATAAATGTAAGTTGAACTGTTGGACAACAGGTGTTTCCTGCGTCACTGTAAAGTCCATTCTCAGTGTGTGGGCGGTCGCGGCTTCAGGTTTCCACGTCACGCTTTTGTAAGTTGAATATTGGACCAGGATTGGCTGTTTCCAAACAATTTGTGATGTCACAAATCATGCTTGTAAGCCCCGCCCCTGAACATGGGATTTTCAATGAGCCCATAAAAACTTTCCACTTTCAGCAGATGAATGTGAAAACATCCTTTTAGTGTCAAACTCAGCACGTACATCATTCTGTACAGTGAAACTGCAGGAACAAGAAGAAAAACATAGTTTAAATCGGGGGGGCGGGGCTTTAAAGTTTCATACGTTTTAAACTTCAGGCGGTAAAATGATCTGGAGCAGCTCATCTGTGATGCTAAGTCTGCTTCAGAGTCATTAAAAGTAGCAACCTCGTTTCTCTTCAGCTTTTCAGCGAGTAAAAGATGGTGTTTTATTGATGGGAATGAGTCAATGTTCACCTTTTCTACGCTGATGGGATCAGAATTAGACTTTATGGCACCGCAAATACGAGTTTGTACAACTAAAGTGTTTATGGGCACACAAGGCTTGTTTTATGAAACGGGAGTTAGAAGAAGAAGATGTCAAAGAGAGAGAGAGGACTGGTGATGTGGAGCGGATCTTTGCGCTGCTCACTAACCCGATGCTCTAATTGCTCTTTTAACATGGTGAGGGGATTTACTGAAAGGAGATGAAATATGTCAAGTGAGTGAAAATGTGCAATAGAGAACATTACGCTTTTAATAGGACTTTTCATATTATAAACCTCATTGGAAGAATGACCGTGCCAATTTCATAATTACATTGTTTCAGTTCATTAAATGTATGATTATTCATGAAGAGAGATTAGAGAAGGGGATACAGCTGGGAATAAACCTGACAAAGCTTTTGTCTCTCATTGGGCGGCCAAGCATGCTGCTGCGTTATGCCCTTTGGAAGACATTTCCAATATGGTGGATGTGAAAGTAGTTCTTCAACAGCAATGGCAGAATTTGTGATCCTCTTCTTACATACATATATATATATACATAACCATAAATTCATGGAAAATATATTAACTCAATGGCCTTTTTTTTACCCGCTCCCACCACATTTACATCATTTTTTACACTTTTAGCCTCAGTGTCGTGCCATTAGAAACACATTTATGTTTTTAAAAAAAGAAATTACATTACAGGCAGCTGACATTAGCTCACTGCATCCAAGTATTGATTTAGAAACTATAATCCTATCAGATATTAGACTGACATGTAGGACCAGACCGTGGCTATGCATTGGAGTGGTCCATCATCTGAGGAAAAAAACATGTATATTATTAGTATTTAGTGTGTCTGTGGCAGTAGGCTGTGGTCATTGCGTGCCAACTCTGTCAGAAAAGGAGCCATGAGCATTCAATGAAATAAACCAGAGAGAGTTGACTGCAGATGATTTTGGGGTTGAAAGTTTGACAGGAGAGAGTTTTCTATATAAATGTCAGAGAACACTTTAAGAGCCACCCAGACGGAGAGCTCCCGGTGAGAGCAGCTATAATTCAAAAGATGTTTCAAACACTGCAAACCTGCAGCAGCCGCGAGTGGCCACAGTGAGGACCTTACGCCCCAGCTGGTTGTCTTGGATCACACTGAGACTGTTGGTAAAACTTCATCAAAGCCACAGCACTCTGAAAACCACTGGATACGGGCTCAGTTTAAAACACATTTTCCTCACTTTTATCACCCTGAAATCAGATGGAAATTGACAGTGAAAGCGCCGCAGTGGCATCGCTTCAAACGGAACAAAATAAAAAATAAAAAAAGATTGAAAACACCACTTCTCAAAACACACTGGAAAAGACCACATGCTGTGGGAGGACGAGGACTCTCAAATGTGATGTCGCTCCTTTTCATCTCACAACGCTGGACATGTTAAACCCAAACGTCACGAGAGATTTGTGACAGATCTATGGCTGGATTGACCCTCTGCTCCTCGGATCAATTTTGGCCTTGTAGAATGTATTAGTTTGTATCTCACACACACACACACACCGACACACACACACACACAGACTCTGTTCAACTTTCAGTCCTCTCTTGAATTCCTTACTCATATCAAGCCTCAAACAGAGGTTTGATATGAGTAAGGAACTGTAATTAAGACAGATTATGAGTGCAAAGATACTGGGTTCTGTCACTCTCCCAAACTCACACACACACACACAGAAAGTGAGACGCTCACATAAACACATGCCACTTCACATTATAAAGAGCCTTTTAATCTCTGAAGGCAAAATTATATTTGCATGATATCATTAATCCTTTTAGCACAGCTGTGAAGACATCTCACATACAAACACTCGTACACGCACACACACACTGTGCATGCACACAGCGAACACGTCCGTTCATCAGGGGCCACACTGAGAATGGCAGCTCCAACCTTTCTTTCGGCTTAGCGCCAGCGCTTTACAGTAATTGCTCACGCGACTCGTGACAGAAGCCGCAAGGTATCGCCAAAGAACATCCACTTTCGCTGCTCCCCTCCCCGACTCCGTCTCTCTACCTGTACTATTCTAGTAATTAATTTTCTCCCTCGGCTCCTGAGGTGGTGTGTGTGTGTGTGTGTGTGTGTGTGTGTGTGCTGCCAGTTTCATCGTGTGCTGATCCCCCTTATTCTCTGGTGTGCCTGCCTGCATGTCTCAGTGGTGTTTTTGAATTCAAAAGAGGCACTTTCCCAGGTAGCTCAAGCTCAAGAGGGATACGGAGCCAGGCAGACGTAGTCCAAAGGATGGATGAAGGAGATGCAGCTCCAGAAGCAATGAGCACCCTCTTGGCACATGAATGTATTGCTAAATCATACACTTGTGAAGCATGTAGAAGCCCTTTGAGAGGCTGAAGGTGTGTTCAGACTAAATGCAAAGGGAATTGTAGAAGCGGTGTGTTTCCCTATAAAGTCAATAAAAAAAAACATGAGTGGAAGCAAACAGACATGGATCTGCTCCAGGTGGTGCAAACTGAGGAATTGAAATCAGAATCCCAAACAGGATTATTACCAAGTGGGTTTTTACATACAAGGAATTTGCCTTGTATTTTGGTGCCTAACAGTCTCAAAGTAAGAGAAAAGAAATAAGTACTGCAAGTCTAGTTTCTGAAATACATAATGGATGTAATTAGCCAGCTACAACTTAAGTCCGTAATGTTTGTTTGTCGTGAATAAACACAGACTACAGAAATACTCCAGTGTCAAATCCAACCAACATGGACTGCTTTTATTTAACCCGACCTGAACCACTGCAGCATTTAAAACCTTTTTCTTTTACCATTTAACACTAGTGGTATGTTCCATTTGTGTACCCTGACTACATGTGTTAGAGATCAGATAACATGTCTAATAGTTTGTAGTTTATAACCTCAGTTAGAACCTCACTAACCTGAAATATCCTCATGGACTGTAACTCAACACTTCCTGCAGCTCCTTCACAGTAAAAGCAATAAACTGCCTTTTTCTTTGGAAGGACATTATACTGAATTGATTTCTGACGAGTGACAACTATTTGGGTCTCTTCTTTCTTTTCCATGTTATTTTGGCACAGTCAAAAATAAAGCATTCACACTTTTTGAAATGCTGTGCAACGTATTGTTTTATTCTCTGGTTTGAAGAGACAAACAAATTAAAGACCGAGGAAATGAGTAGAAATTAAAGAGTGAGAATCAAAGTTCTGAGTGAATCTGTTGTGATGTAGATGACATTTGATTTGATGGGAAACTTTTCAGATGGGAGGGAAAGTGCTCACGATGCTGAAATGCCACTTGAAATGCCTTGTTAGGTTGTGAAGAAGCAGAGAGGCTGTTGTTTTGGCGGTGGCCTTGCAGGGTAGGCGGGCTAAATGCCATTCGATGGCTACTCTGAAAAAGTTGTTTATCTGTTTTTCTCCTTTTCTGAATAATTGTGTGTTTTGAATAAGCTGTGTCACCTCTTTACATCACCGTGTGCTTTCCTCTCTCGTCTTATCATCCCCTTTATTTTCCATTTCCTCCTCTTCTTTTCTCTCCTCCGTCCTCTCTTTACTTCGTGTGCTCCCACAGGTGGACTTTGCCTTTATTGTATGGCAAAGTTTTCCAGAGCGTATCGTTGGTTATCCGGCAAGGAGCCACTACTGGGATAATTCCAGATCCCGCTGGGGCTACACCTCCAAATGGACTAATGACTACACCATGGTCCTTACGGGGGCGGCGTTCTACCACAGGTACAAAAACAACCTGTGAAGCTTTGCAGCTGCTTCACTGATCCCTCATTCAAACAATCAAACCATAAACACGATCCCATTTTAATGGAAAGACTTCGTTTCATTGCAGTGAAGTCAAGTCAACTTACAACATGTAACCCTGTCTTCTATACAAGGTTCCCACAGTCAATAAATTCCTGGAAAAGCTTTGAAATTTCCAACATGGTTTTCCAGGCCTGGGATTGGTTTGGTTGGTTTATAAAAGTATGTTTTATTATGTTGTTTGTTTTCATGATGATCACCAATTATTAATATAATATATAATACAATGTCTATACACTATAAGTATAATGCTGTTTTATCACTTTGTATATAGTTTAACATGCACTGATTAAACTGTTGGCCATTATGTAAAAACGATTTAGAACAATCTCCGTTTAAAGGGATAAAAATCATGATGATGATAATGTAATAAGAGATCTGTCCACATTTGAACTGCAGTGGAGCTTCTTTTCCAGCGGTGTCGTCACTTTGCCTTGTGGTGCAGTTGTTCTGCATCACCTGTCAGGGTGATCTATTCCAACTTTACAGAAAAGCCTATTCCTTCTCCACGAGATGCAAAGCGCATTAAATGTCATCTCTCACCGGTCGCATTGCATTCTTTTAGTGGAGTGATACAAAAGGAAATGGGATAATACGATCTTTCGCCACCTCTCTGTTGTCTCGAAAAATGATTGTCAAAAACACCAGGCTGGGACTGAAAGAAGGAAAAAAACAGGTAAACTAAAGTATTAAGCAGAGCGGTAAATTGAACGAAGGAAGAGTGCGTCTCTCTGAATCTTGCAACGCAGATAAACAGCTCTCTCATTGTTCTATTGTTGGGTCGCTCAGTTCGACTCTTTAGTCCTTTTGTTATTTAAAATCTCAAATGCCAACGCAAGGCAGAAAGAAATGAGTCAGCAAGTGAGACTGGATAATGTGTGTGTGCGTGTGTGTGTGTGTGTGTGTGTGTGTGTGTGTGTGTGTGTGTGTGTGTGTTAGAGAGAGAGAGAGGGACAGCAGACCTTGGCAGGGAGGGAACAGAGTTGACAGTGATCTAGTGCTCCCATGCTGCTGAGAGTGCAACACAGCAACCATACAGAACAGTTACAGAAGTGCAACACACACAACGCACGCAGTTAACCTCATCTGTCTCTTTGCCTTTATGTGTGTGCATGTCAGGTACTACCACTACCTGTTCACCCACTACGTCCCGGCCAGCCTGCTGACCACCGTGGACCGCATGGCCAATTGTGAAGACATCCTGATGAACTTCCTGGTGTCGGCCGTTACCAAGCAGCCGCCAATCAAAGTCACGCAGAAGAAGCAGTACAAGGAGACCATGATGACCCAGGTAGAGCGGCATTGTTATCCCTAAACCCTGCAGGATCACAGGGTGCTGGCACTGTGGGACTGCCAGTAATATGAATATGTAACAATAGATAAGACTCTGGTCTTTTCATTGTCATTGTGGTCATTTAAAAAAATAATACCATGTAGGAAATTAACAAGGTATAATGCACAGGTAGAGAACCTTAGAAACTTTCAGAGGAGTCTGGCAATCCAACAGTATAACAAATCCATAAAAATGTACATACGCATTTAATTTAATTAAAATGTTTTCATTAAATGTTCTTTTTTTTTATTAAGCAGCAAATCTCGCTGTACATGAGATAATTAGAGAAATGACCACAACAAAAGCTAAATTCATTTTCTTTTAAAAGATTACATTGAATGAGTGTGTTTGCAATGTGTAGAGGCAACGACACAACAAGTAGCTCCATAAACGTTTCTGAAGATTAATTGCGTGTTTCCTTGAAGCCTAGCCGACGTGTTCAGTACACTTATTTTCTCATGTAACATTTGCCGAGCCGATTCTTTTTAAATCTTTGGATGTTATGTTATGTTATGTTCACAGTCTTCTTCTTTGCTGTCTTTTGCAAGTACTTTTCTACGTTTCTTGGCACATTGCTGACACCAGCTGTTGATGAGTGGAATAGCAGAGCACAAGATCAAAACACTGAGTACCTTTAAGAGTGACGGGGGGAATAGTTTCGTTCCATGACTCAGATCTTATAAATAGAGTAGAAGATGGAAAGAGATGCACCTCCCTTGTGTTGGATGAGCAGCTTCGGGCTTCACACCGCCCTGACCTTCTCCCTGGGAGAGCCCTATGTGCGTGTTGTGCGCGGGAAAGTGTGTGCGTGCGCTTCGTGTGGCCAGCACAATGTCAGGCTCTGATTGATGGCCTGACCACAGGCAGGACAATGACTCGGCAGAATGGACTCAGTGATTAATGTCTTAATTGTGAAGGCAGCAACCTGGATTTACTCCCTCCTTCTTTCTTTAGCATTCTCTCTCTTTCTTTCTTTCTTTCTTTCTTCTCTCCCTCTCCCTCTCTCTGGTTTGTTTTTTTGCCATAAGCAAAGCGAAGGAATCTTTTAGGAAACCTTGACTAGCAGAAGCTGTTGTGATGAAGCAACTGAAGATTTTTATGGTTTCTTTATTAATTTTATAATAATAATATAAATAATCTAATATGTTTCGTTCAAAGTACCATTTTTTTTAAATAAAATTTGTTTGTAGTTTCATTCATCTACCTGACCCTCGTAATCCAACCCCCCACCCCGCCGCCTCCCTCCTGCAGCACAGAGGATCAATCTGCTCCATCTCCACGCCCCCATGACACAGCTTATCAAAGGGGAGTGTGGTTCTCCACCTCGCCCTCCCTCTCTCTGCCCCCTGTCCAACTCATCTAATAGCAGGCTCTTCCAGATCGGGGCGCAGGCTCACGAAGCTGCAGGTGTGTCCCCTCATCTTAGACCAGATAAAGACCCACACTCTGATGGTGACCATCTCACTCTCTGTCCTCCTGTTTCTAGAAGGGAAGGTGACACCAAAGAGCTGCAGTCCATGTGGACAATAAGCTGCAACTGACAACAAGACCCCCTAAAACAAGTATATAATCTGTGATCAGCTGCAAAACTCCCAGGTAATGTGCCCCATGGCTGGAACTGGCAGAGTGAGTTCATTTGGACCAACACACTGCACAACCTGCTAGTTGGAGCCAGAAAGTGGCAAAGCAGGCTGTACTTCACTACGTGAAAGAAATTCCGTTGTTTGTTTTCCACCAGTCTGACTTTCTGCACTGCTGTTTGCTGAAGCGTCAACATCTACTCGTGGGGATTCCCACAGAGCGAACCAGCTGGTCTGGTCGGCCAGCTCTCTCAGTATGATGAACCTCGAATCTCTGGAGGAGCGGGCGGTGAAAACAAATAGCGGGAGATACAGTATGTGTTGCTATGATAAGCTGTCAACAATAAGGAGCAGCTTCACCAGCCTGGAGGCGCTCTGACAGAGCCCTGACCCATCAAAATGCAGTCATACGGGACTTTTAGGATGTTTAAAATCCCGTCTTTGATAACGTCTATAAGAATGGCCACGGTCAGAGCACATGATGCTGGTGAATAAGTCAGCATGAGCAATATGTCATCATATTATTCTGTGGGTTAAGGTGAATCAAAATATCTGATTAATGTTTGTTACTACAATTATTCTTTCTGGTGAGATATATAATTTTTTTCAACCATTTAAACATCTACCCGTAGTCATGGAGACGCACACCTCTAAAAACCGACCACGGTGAAGATATGAAAGCCGGGTTCAGAAGCGTTGCAGCACCGCTGGATGCCACGCCTCCCTCCGAGCTTGTGATGTGTAGAAGTGTGATGTCTAAAACTATAAAGTCCAAAGTGAAAACTCTCACCAGCAACCTTTCATTTAACAACAGAGGGGATACCATCAACAACAACAACAACAACAGACAAGTGAGAGAGGACATCAAGTCATAAGAAATGCACAGAGGAGTCAGACAACCAGTGCATGTACCTCTACTCAGCAACACCTACGCTCGTAGCTCCCTTTGTTCTTATGGAGCTTATCTTTCCTGTGCTGCACAATTTAACCTTTTTTCTTCAACATTTCTTTCAGCTGATGGGTTTTACATAATATATAATGGCATGATCAGATAAATAACATAATGTTTTATTTCTCTTGTTGTTATTGCATTATCGCCTGCTACAGAGCTCTGTTGATTTATGCGTTATTTGCTCTAATACATTTATCCTCCCCCTCTCTCTGTTTTCCATTTCTGTTTCTCGAAACCAAGGGCTCCAAGGCATCCCGGTGGGCCGACCCAGACCACTTCGCTCAGCGACAGACCTGCATGAACGCCTTCAGTCACTGGCTGGGTTTCATGCCCCTGGTGCACTCCCAGATGAGGTTGGACCCTGTGTTGTTCAGGGACCAGGTTTCCATCCTGAGGAAGAAATACAGGGACATTGAGAAGCTGTGAATGCACAAGGATACACACCAAATCATTGACAGAGAGGAAGAAAGTAAAAGAGGCTGGAAATGTGTGTGTGTGTGTGTGTGTGTGTGTGTGTGTGTGTGGTTCCTGTTCGAGAGGCCGTGACAAGAATACGCACATTACAATACGAACATTTGTGAGGCTATAAAAGAAAACTCACACGTGCACTGGACGTAAAATGATCAAACTCTGAGGTTCTGAGGGATTTAACTGCGTATTTCTATGAGAACAAACACTGCTTCTGTATGCGTGGCTGATGAACAGAGAAAGACTGTGCACACCCGCAATCTGTGACAAAACACATAAATATGAATGCTGGATACACATGCAACAAATACCTGGACACATTCAAGACAGTCCTGCCCACAGACGTACAGTAAGTGTTGCATGGTTTGAACAAGACAACTGTACAAGGACCTGAAAAACATAACGTCTCTAAATCAAAGTTTAAAACAATCCAAGAGCTCTGTTTCTTGTGGAAGATGGACTGTTGTCTGCAGTACAGGAATATAGGTTGCATTCATAAGTCAAAGGACGCCTTGTCTTAGGTTTGTATGTACAGTAAAGACACATTGTGGACAAAAGGGACAAACTGTAGCTTCTGGGTCGGACCACATGACAGCTGCTTCCCCAAACCACCCAGAGACAATGGCAACATGCCTCTTGTATACTATTGTAGATTTTCAGCAGCAGTTCCTGTCTGTGTGAAGGAAATAAAAAATAAAATAAAGAGATGTTATGTTATAAGACAAGAGGCCTCGTCTCAATGCCATTTCATTGCTTCCTTCCTTTGTTTGGTTTGTTTTATTTTATTCTAACAATATTCTACCCTTCCTTACTTCTCCAGTAAGGAAGGGTAGAATGAATCCTCATGATTTAATTTACTGCTAACCAATGTTTTGTGCCAATATTCAACCAGTAGGAATCGCTGGGTCATGATCCCTCACTGGCTTCCCACCCCGAGCACTGCCATTGGCTCTGCTGCAAAGAACTCTCCGTCTCTGCAACGACAGGTGAGAGGTTTTTATTTATTTGAACTTTCTTTCAACCTTTTCAGTTTCAATCAGGCGCTCGTGGCAAGAATGTGTAGCAGACGGGAGGCATGTGAAGGAAATGATGTTGTTTGTGTGATATGTACGGTGTGATGTATTTTGAGTCTTAACTTGTGCTTTACCAGCTTTATCAGTGTGAAAACAGCCCTGGAAACGGCCACTACCTAGGCAGTTGTCTAAGATTGGATGATTTTGAGAGCCAGCAGAACAATTGCTAACCTTCTCATGTCCATTTTATTTTCAAGACCTCGGAAAAGTGGAGGAAAAAATGTTTCAAACTAAGCCTGACATTTTACTAAACAACTAATGCTACGTGGCTCCAAGTGTGAATGTGTCAAAGGCATATAATAAAATGCCATAATTATATATATATATATATAAATATATTTTATATATAAAGGAGTATGCAGTTCAGCCACGTTTCCCCTGATAAATAAAAGTTAAACAATTGCATCAACTGCAGACAGTGATGAGTAGATTCCATAAGCATGTTGTACAGCCCCTTCATGTGCAGTATGGAGGGTTGTTCCCATGACCATAAAGGAGTCAATATGCCGTCTTTCCATGAGGTTCCCTCTTCCCCTCTGTCACTCTTTATTTGTCTTTCCCCTCATCTATCTTTCATTGATTTCTTTTCCTCTCACCTTTCTTCTCCTCCCTCCTCTCAGAGACAATAATTATAATCACCTGATCTTACTTTGGAGTTTTCCCTGTCCACCAGTCCTTCATCTAACCCCTTCTTTTTCTATTCAGGTTTTCTCCCTTGTTCCCTCTCTCGCAACCAATAACCAGGATCTCTCCATCATCTGAAGGTTAACACGGTTTTTCCTCTTTTGATATGACAGGTGTCCCCAAACTAAGATCCACTAGGATCTCAGCAGAGCCGTGAAGGGCTGCACTGCTTTCATGTAACATCTCTACATGATATAAACAATGACATAAAACAACAGAATCTATGGATAATATATTCAGAGTTACACAGGCATACTATGTTATAATACACAATGTTTTATTCTTCATTTTTACTACTAGTGAAATGCCTGTTACTTTATTTAGACTCTTTATTTAGTCATAAACCACCACAGACTGAGGATGACTTTGCATGTAGTTTAGTACATAAATGCACACACTGCATTTTGCATGAGATTATAAATTATTTTATACAAGATGTTGTTGTTGTTATCACATTGTAGGTGTCAACAATTCTACAATATACTTTACGTTCCTTTACGTACCATCTAGATTGATGTCAATACAGATTGCACTGTAAAAACATATCCTAATTTTACGGAAAATAACTCACTTATTTTGACACTTTTCAATATGAGGCTGCTTTTCTCAGTTTGTTTTTTAGAGTTGTAAATTGAATTTTTTGGGGACCTTTTGATAAAAAGAAAAAAATCTGTTGTTAAGGTGTCACCTTAGGTCTTTAATAAAAAAGTGAAAATAATGAAAATAAGCATTATCTGCAGCCATAATCTTAATACATTATATCATCTTTGGTCTGTCTAGCACTTTCTTAACTGCTGTTTTCAGCCATTAAGTTCTTATATTTGTTTAACGTTGATCACCACTTTCAGCCAAAGCAGTTGCGTGTCTACAAACGTATTTATGGAAATTAAAATCTAGAGACTGGTTAAATTTCTGTTTGATAACCAACTGAAAATCCCCCAGTAACTTCATGTTCAAACAATTCGTATTGACAGTCAGCTTGTTGAATCAGACATTATTGAGATTTAACAGCAGCCTGTCAAAATAAAGTGACGCCATTTGTGCTAACATTCAAATTTGTCATTGTATGAGACCAGAATGAGCTATTTTCCATTAAGAGTGAACTATTTTCCAAACACAATGATTCCCCCTCTTCTCGCTGTGCACTTTTCTTTTCTACAGTCTGGCAAACCACCAGAGCCAACGGATGATTTAGTGTGAGCTACAATGGCTTTCATTTCAGTTTGCTTTAGGGAATTCTCCTTTTGCTCTTATGATGCATTATTATGGTCCCTGCAGCCTGTAAAACATTGTGTGATTGTGTGTGTGTGAGAGAGAGAGAGAGATCATAATGTACATATGATATGTATAACAGCAGTGTTTAAGAGTTGAGAGTGCTCTTGAGACCAACACCACCACCTACTGTAACTAAAAATGTTCCTGATGAATATTAAATAAGCCTTAGTGCATACTACCACCATCATCTTTGCTTAGCTCTTGCTGCCTGTTAAGGCAATAAAATGCATCTACAACTTAACAGAGACAATAACCTTTTGCAGACTCGTTCTAATGTTCCCAATGTGGCTTTTGCATGGAAAGCCAGGAGTGTATAACAGGATGCAGAACAGGGTTCTTGAAAGGTATCATTAGTCTCAGGTTCATCTCAGTCCTTTTTTAAGGAATATGAGGGTATCCATCCACGCATCCAGTTTCTTCCGCTTATCCGGGGCCGGGTCGCAGTGGCAGCAGGCTAAGCAGGGTTATCCAGGCGTCCATCTCCCCAGCAGCGCTTTCCAGCTCCTCCTGGGGGGTCCCAAGGCGCTGCCAGGCCGGATGAGATATACAATCCCTCCAGCGTGTTCTGGGTCTGTCCTGGGTTCTCCTACCAGTTGGACAACCTCTAAGGGGAGGCGTCTGGGAGGCATCCTGATCATATGCCCGAACCACCTCAACTGGCTCCTTTCGATGCGAAGGAGCAGCGGCTCTACCCCTCGCTCCCTCCGGTTGTCTCCTTACCCGATCCCTAAGGTCACACAAACGCCACAGTTGATTCATTAAACTGAAGACAAAATAAGTTTGTGAGTGCCTCCCAAAATGACCAATATAACTGTTACATAACTGATTAATATGAGCATTTTGTGGTCTGCTACCTCTGTGGTTAAGGCTTGGTTAGGTTTAGGAAAAGCTCATGGTCATGGTTAAAAGAAGCCTGCTTTATCAAAGTTAGATACTCTGAACGCTGAGCCTCCACCGCCCGACCTTCTCCCTAACTGGGGAGACCCCCAAATGTTCAAACCGAATGTTTGTGTTAATTGCTATTCCACAATGCTTTGAGAGGCACATCACTCACAAAACATAACAAAGGTGACACAAGCCAATAAAGGTGCACAAGTCAAGTACAAACAGATGTGTAACTCCTCCACATTCATTCTTTTCTTCTTCTTTTGTCTGCTGCCTCTGTTCCATCTGAATACGATCAGAGAAAAGGCCTCCTGTCTGTCAGAACTGTCAACAGGGAGTCCAGACCATAATAATATCTTGCAGAATGTTTCTCTGCTGCAGACGCCGACTTTTTATCTTTTCAGGGCGACACACACACACACACACACACACACACACACACACACAAAGCCCTCTTCTCTGTACGAGCATGTTAAAGGGCCTTGTCTCCACTGTGATCAATACAGGTCAGTGTTAGTCATTGAATGTGATCATCCATGGGTTCCCTCGGGAGGAAACTACACCGCTTCACTTCTCCCCGTTTTCTACTTATTGGACAGTGAACATGGATCACTGTTCCTGCTGCAAAGAAATCTGATGGGGGAGAATAAAAGGCACAGACGGATTTCAAGTGACGTACATCCGTACAATCCAGATATCTCCAGGGATCCATGAAGACATCTCTGACAAAATGATCAGTAGTTTTGTTCCGTTGTTTGGTTTGTTAGAAGATATTTATAGGACTATTAACAACATATTGCTGAATGTAACATGACAACAACACATACAAGGCGACATTTACGGAATAGACCTCAGAGTCTTGGTTAATACGTCTCTGTTAGGGAGCGGACGCAGAATTCGACTAAACTGAACTTTCAAATCCAAGCAGACACATACAAGCTGATTTTGAGTGGAAAAGGCAGCTTTTAGTCACAATCTTTTAGAATAGCGTAATATACCAACAAGAATCTATCTATAAAAACATTTAACTTTGTGTTGGGGTTTAGCATTTAGCAGCACATCAGCAAACCTGAAATCTACAGGAAAAGCCCAGGAAAAATGGTCTAATAGTCTGATTAATACAGGATTTGCAGAATGACAATCACCGCTTTCTGATTAGCTAGCTACAGTTATGTTTTCAAAAATTAAAAGTTCAGTTATGGAAAGAAAATCCAGGTAGTCAAGGAAGTAACAGTTTAAAAGCCACAAGACAGTAATCAACCCCAGTACCACCATTAACATCAAAATAAAAGAGGGTTGAATGCAGGTTTTTATGTTACAGTTTACTGCAGAATCTCTCAATATCAATGTTCAGTTTGTTGGTTAACTTTAATAAAACGTGGGATTAACCACTTGTGTTTCTCTGTTTTGGAGATTTTGCTCCATCAACTGAAAAGAAACCATGAAAAAAAGACACTTGACTTAAGAATTCACTTAAGTAGTTTGTTATGGGTGAATTTCACTCTCTGGTAAAGTGTCTTTATTTCTACTGAAGTATGAATTTGACTTTTTTTTTTATCACAACGTGTAAAACGTTATCAGCTGGTAAACATGTCTGACATTAAGATGGGACAAAGGAAATAATAAATGAGTTGCTTGGGTGACTCACTGCGGCTCCATCATATATGTCTGCAGTACAGAGGGAGAAAACTGTAATATGCTTACATCGATATCGTCTTCCCATCAGTCCATTTGACTCAATCAGTCCTGACAGCCGGCCTCGCCTTCCCTTTCATCTCTCTGTCGCTTTATTTTTTACTTTTTAAAGCCGTCAGCATCCATCTCATTCGTTACAGCTCTATTATGCAGTGCTGCCTCAATAAAAAAAAGAGAAAACGCATGAATAAATCATAACCAACCCCAATGTCTCTGATTCATAGAGTTTGGATAATTATTCCGTTTTTCATGAGAGAGCACTCATTGATTTGGCGTGACCCTAAAGAGTTTCCAAGGTTATGGGGATGGGAAATTGGTCCGCTCGAGTGATGATGGAGAGAAGAGCGAACTCGCAGAATATCCAAATATTCAAATCTCTCTCCCTCTCCCTCTTTTTCTCTCTGCTCTCGTTCCTCAAATATCTGTGACCAAATGGACTTATAATTGGAAGTCAGGAGGCCCATAAATACTCTTCACCTTCTTTCTGATTCGTCTGGATATTAGTTCTGGTGAGTTACAGGCTTGATTTGAGCACATGGTGAGAAGATGAGGGAAAGAGAAAGTCATTAGGAGGAGTCTGTAATTTTTGCGTAACCCCCCCTTCTTTTTTCCCACTTGTACTTTTCTTTTTCTTTTTCACACACAAACATCTTTCCTCCTCTTCCAACAGAGTTTCTCATTATAGCCTGTCTCTTCACATTTGTCATATTGGGCAGTCACCCGTGATGATATCATACCCCTGTGAGATTCCCCACACTCATGTCCACACACGCACTCACACACACACATATGCTGGCAGGGAGTCAGAAAGTCAGATTTCTTCAAAATCCTTATTTCTTCCTGGTGGGAGTTGAGAGTCCCCCATTGTCTGAATTGAACAGGACGTGTCTGGATCTATGAATCCTATTATTAAAGAAGTGAAAAGTGGGGAAAGAGGGGGAAAAGGGAAGATGGACAGAAGACATACAGACCCTGTCCTCACCAGACAAAGACAAGCATTGGTCGGTTGTTCAAATGCTAAAAATGGCCTGTGTCTACGTTTTCCTGATAATAGACTTCATGTGAATAATGGCCGTCCTCTCTCAGCAGCAAAGGCATCATAGTGTGATGTTGTTATACCACAAAAATTCTGGTCCAAAAAGAACACAAAGAGAAGTTTCCTCTTGCATTATTCATGTGAATTTGACTGCTCAGCTGTTATTGTTAAGTCTGTATTATTTGCCTCAAACAGCCACTGCATTGACTGTACAGATGTTGGCTGTGGCTAGCTAGCTAGCTAGCAAGCTAGCCACAGCCTAGCTAGCTAGCAAGCTAGCAAAATGTATAACTGCTGTCCTCTCTCAGCAGCAAATGCAACATAGTGTCTTTAAGTGTGCTCAGGCAAAACACAAAGAGAACTTTTCTTTTGCGTTACAAGCTAGCTACTAGTAGCTATTAAGCAAGCTAGCTTCCTCTTGTGTTACTTGTTAGCTAACGATGTCTGTAATTTCCTCCATTCTCTCACTTTTTTCTCTTTTCACAATGTAGTATGTTCCTAAAGCTTTGATGCAAGAATGCAAGTAAAAATGTTTTGCCTAAGTTGAAACATTTTCAATTTGAACAGCATCAAACTAATTTGTGCGATTTTAAGTCTTTACATTTATTTTGTATGCAATCACGGCAATCTAAAATAAATTTTGCGTTGTGTCTGACCCCATCTTTAGAGAGGAGGTTAGGTGGCGAGACTTACAAAGCTTACAACAGTTAGCAAGTACATTTTGAAGGAAATGTAGGCTATTACATCTAATTAGTAAAAAAACGTTAATATTGAACACATCTGTTCACTGTCATAGCCAAAGGTCCCAACATTACATTATACATTCACTGCGAACATAATTATTAGTTTGCTTTTTTTTATCCTAACTTTAACTTCCATTAAAAAGTCCTGATGTCATGATGTACATGAGTGTATATATAATCATTTTATATATAGGAACAGTGTACTGACAGACCTTAACAACAGGAGTGGCAGTCCAGAAAACTTTCATACACTATGAGTAAAAGCACAACTGACATAAAGGATCGTGCCTCAGTAAAGCACGTTGAATTGAAAGTGAATTATAAGAGAATGCAGAATAAAAACAGTCCACGCAGGACAAAATGATGATGTATAGAAGCGAATTATCTCTCCAGAGAGACGTCGTCTGCCATTTCTGCACCACTTCATCTCTGGAAGCAGAGAGAAATGTGAAGCACAAGGCCAAGTAGTCACTAGAGGTGCATCTGCTGAATGGTGTAAAGAAAATGAGGGCTTAATGTGATAAGAGGTTTACTAGGAATACGTTTATATATGACTGTCTTCTATCATATAGATGGTTTTTGTTTGTTTTTAGTCATTTGACATTCTTAAAATTCTATATTGAGGTATTGGTGGGTGAAAAGAGGTTATGTATTTTTTCTTTTCGCTAAAAGAAAGGTAATCAAATATTTGTGTTTCACGTTGTCATTGGTAAACTAATTGTACTAATTCACTGCTTCTACTACTACTTTGCAATTACTTCTTATACAAGGGGACGGTCCAAAGAAAATTGTATTATTGCTTTTTTATAATATGAAACATAAAGTTAATCTCCCCTACACCCCTCAATAATTTCCATACAGTGCCTAATAAATAGTCTGTGGTTACATCTAAGACATCAGTGATATCAGTGTAATTTCAATACGAAACAGAGACAAACACCTTTAGATAAAGGTATATCCTGCTATTAGCCTTTATATCTATTATGGTGTGCTTATATTGTGCAGTCAAGGAATTTAGATTTTGCTTTATGTGAATGTAAATATCCTTTGTGTTGGTTACAAGTGGACACATTTCTCTGATACCCACAAAGTGAACTCTCTTTGAGTTTTGTGTTTCTTTGCTGAAGTTGGATAAACATCTCATCTGTCCGTCTGTCTTGAATGCAACATCTATGGTCAAACACACACACACACACACACACACACACACAAACAAACGGACATCTGTACACAGAGTTCCCAGTGGGCTGAGTGTCAGGAAATGAGATCTGGTTCAGGAGGGGAGGAAGTTGAATTCTAAAATAGGAAAAACAAATCAACACCACTGAAACAATCTGGCGTCTGTGTGTGTGTGTGTGTGTGTGTGTATGTGTGTGTGTGTGTGTGTGTGTGTGTGTGTGTGTGTGTGTGTGTGTGTGTGTCCTACAGCCCTCTCTCACTGTCTGCTCTGTTTCCCTGTCTGCTTCCATTCCCACCCCTCCCACCATCTCTTTCTGGCAGTAAACTCGTGCACTTACAGAAAAATCCCACCACATTGACACTCATCCAGCTAAAAGCAAGTGGCTATGCCAGAAATATGTCAAGTCACCGCCTTTTACACATCATGATTATTGACAGGGCAGGATTAACTGAGGCTGGGATTCTCCATACTTCAGCAGTTCATAATTGGAGCGACAATTCACCATGGAACAGTGGCTGCTCAAACTGCCTCCTGAGATATGGCTAATATCTGCCAGTCAGGTAGGCAGCAGAATGAGACAATCTGCAACGATCACAACAATGCACCCTTGTATATGGTATGAAGTGACTAAGAGCTAACACAATTGTGTACCTGGTAATGTCAAATCACTTGAGTATTTGTTTTAATAAAATCTAAACTTTGTCCCCCCCCAAGGCCTCAGGTCTCGAAAACATCTGGCAAATAGTTTCACAAGTTAGAACAGACAATGGGAAATATGTGTGCTTCGGATAAACACTATGAACTTGTAGCTATAAGTAAACCATGTGAATACCATGAAAGTGAGTTGTTTGAATAGATTCATAAAGACAGATCAATTAAAAAATGATCTAACTCAAGGAGATATTAGTAAATCCCACATGTACAGTGTACTTGAAAGCCATCCATAGACCTGCAAGACCACAATTGGTGATGCACTGTGGGTCTGTATTAGTTAAGGCATTGTCTGTCTAACACCTCATTGTTTTGCCAGTTAATATTTTACTGAAATAGACATGGACTGAGCTAGCTAAGCAGTTTTTTTTAAATTTGAAAAGTATGGTTTGCCCAATGCAATACACTATTATATTATATATATATATATAGAAATGTGTGTTTATAATTGTGTAGATATTTGTGTTACTGTAGGTGTTGGTTATAAATCTACAGCTATATTTGCTTGGTGTGGCTGTATGGTAGATAAATACTTTATGGCTGTGACCGTTATTCAGATTAGGACAGGGCTGTAATAACTTCCCCCTCAGTATCTTGCTGCACATCATTTGGACTACATGTGTATTTGTTTACTGATAATAAAATGCATCCAGGGTACAAACAACTGAGTGAGGCCGTCCTCTTCCTGATTCCTGACTCAAAATCACTACTGTAACTAAATAATAGGCAGAGCAAATGGATTGTAAGCAACACACAGACTACATTATTAATTTCTCTGTTTCAAAATCATATTTGAACTGGTATAAGAAAGTTCAAGCTGGGGACCCAATGAAAAAAAATCCAACAATACCCATGTTATGGGACGTCTCTCATACAACCTCTATCCAGTTTTCTCATTGTATGCGTGTGTGCGCATGTGAGTGTGAAATGGGCTGGCAGTTTGAGATGGAACTTTCATCTCTTTCTCCATTCCAGATATCTTGCTCTATTCCGTTAGTGAAAATTGTGTGTGTGTGTGTGTGTGTTCATCAAGCTGCTTGTGGCAGCCACAGGAAGAAATGGCCATAATAGTATAACAGTAAAAAACCCTCTGCTTGTGTTTTATTTGATTGAATACATTTTATGGTGGCTTTATGGAACTGACCGGACATGCGCCATTTTCCTGTTTTCCTTCAATGAGGTCTTTTGTTTCTCACACTACGATGCACATCACAGAAAGCAATCAAAATTCCTCACCACAGCCGGTAATAGGAATGCAAACTGAAAACTGCATTACACGTTCATTCCAGATTGCAGAGAGCAAAGGCAGGATGAATGAGGCTGTGATTACAGAGAAGAGCTCTTCCAGAGGCAGCTGTCCTATCCCTTTATACCACAAGAACGCTCGCTAAGAGGTTTGTACTGACAACAAACCACAGGTCTGTCATTCAAGCCTCTTCATAGAGGAAAGCGAGCACAAACCTGATGCATCCAACACCCACAAATGCCTCATATGCTTTTAACTCAAGGCTCTCTATTTATGTTACCTCTCTCAGCCTTGCTCTGTTTTAGATGAACTTCATAGATAACTGGCTACTTCAATTTAATCCAAGGACCCTAAACGGTTAATCGGACATCTTCCACTCCAGCCTCAAATTCAAGTGAAAGCTGTTTTAAACTTGAATCTCTAGCCTGTATTTAAAATGTAATTATCATTTTGTGTTTCCTACCATGACAGCCAGACATAGGTATCTCTCATTCCTCATTCAAACAATGTTTGAGATGAGATGCAGCAAATTAGTTACACTTTGTTTAATCTTTGTTTGAGGCATTATGTTCAAAGATCTGGTTGAGCCTATGATAAAATTGCTTTAAATGAAGTGATCTCTGAAGTATACCTCTTTTCAGCCAGAGTGAATATTTCTTGATTCAGTGATCAGATCGCCCCTGGGAGCCATTCAAAGTGCAGTTGCAGGTAAGTCATCAGTGACAAAGTAAGGCTAGCCTGTCATCCTTTGACAACTAGGGCTTGAGGGGGGGGTCACTTACACCTGAGAGATATCTAACCCTGTCGTACCCCTTCTCACACCTCCACTCCCCCACTTATTCTCTCAGCCCTGTGCGTGTTCTCAAATATTCATGACCATGCAGCCAGTGTCATCTTAGAATATCTAAATGGGAAGCCCAAGGCAGAGGGAAATCATCCTACTATGAATTTCTTCGGTCCTCTACGAATGTTAAAGCAGTCATCTATAAACCTCACTCCATTCGTTCCCCTTTCCCCCCTCACTGATAAAATTTCTTCCCTTCTTATTTCCATTCCAAAACTCTTATGGCAAACAGACAGCATGACATATCAGACAAAATGGAACATTTGCAAAGTTTTTTTTTTTGGGGATATATAATCTCTGGTTACGATGCGTGCTATCTGCTTTCCATTGCAGCAAATCAGCTCGTGGCACAATATATGCTGAAAGTGATATGTAAAACCTTTGACAGCTGATTTGTAAAACACACACAAACACAGAAAATTGCCCCCCATGCTCTCTCTCTCTCTCTCTCTCTCTCTCTCTCTCTCTCTCTCTCTGTCTCTCAAAAAAAGCAACATTAAATGACTGAGCTGTGGCTGAGTGATCCTGATCTGCCACTTAAACGACTGGGGGCTGACGCATTTTGCCAGCTCATGTTCAGGGTCATGCCTGTGTCACTTAAAGCCTCTCTAATGAGACCCAGACAAGCACACTGTGCCCAGTCGAGTGGAGCCGAAAATCTAAAAGCCAACCACAGCACGAGAGCACTTGTGCCTTAGAAGAAAAAAAAAAATAGGAGGAAATTAAGATCCTCAGTTGTTGCAATGCCACTGCGTGTGGTCTACTGAGACAAAAGAAGAGTTTGGGTTTGTGCAACTTTTCTTTTTAAATGGCTACAAAAAGTCTTGGTCCAAGTCATTTTTTTGAAGCGGTCACAGAGCTCATCATTTAAAACATTTATTTTTCCTTTGGAGGTGGCGGTGGTGCAGAGATGAGTGAAGAAGGCTCAACAGGACCTGTCCTGTAAGGCTGTTGGTTCACTCTTAAGCTCTAAAAGCCAAGCTTGAGTGAAATGCTCTGTTGCGTATCAGTGGCATTCTTGACAGACTGGCAGGAGCTACTGAGACATATCACTCACAGAGAGAGTGAAGGACAGCATGACGAAGAAGACGACAAACACATTCAAAATCCCAAATTCTAAAACAGTTCATAAAATAAAGGCTTTTATCCAATTCCTGCACATTATATTATGGTTAGAGAGCACCTACGTAGGAAGATTGCCTGTTTTTTAATATAGCCGCTCTTATAAACTTTAGGCGGTAAATATTTTACTAGGCATCAGTAAAATAGTTTTATATCTAGGCATGAGCTTGCCTGGTCACGTGTTCAGTTTAGTAAAACCTCCGGTGGCAGCACACTACACAGCACAATACAACATAAGAAATCCTCTGAGGAAAGACGTGAGGAATGAATGGAGAGTTTCTACAGTGTTGAACTCGCATGGGTGTTGTTCAACATGAATATTCAATACCCACCTTAAAATAAACCATTGTGTTCCCATTTCAAGCAAATTTCATCTGGGATTACATTTCAAGGCTGAATTCAACAAGATAAATGGCCATACAGCTAGACACACAAGTTAGTGTAATTCAACAGAAATGCAAGTAAATGGTGTGCTACATGATAAAACTCATATTAAAGTTAAAGTCAACTGATCTACATATGTTATATTTTAACATTTAATTTACAATTAAGAATTTTCACTGACAGGACAAGATATTTTACAGTGACCCCGTGTAAAGGACATACATTTGAGATTCAAAGGAATTGTGACTGATCTAAACACCAATTTGTTGAAACTGAGTACAAGAACAACAGCAAACTTGGGGATAGAAGCTCAGAACCAACTTTTGCAAATTTAGCACAGCACAACACAACCTGGAAAAGAAGCCAGAGCAGGATGAATACATTACTAGTCGGTCGAATATACATTCAGCAGGTGGAATTTGTATTGGCCTCAAATCAGCTCCTCTGTTTCCATGTATTACCAGGAGACAGGAGCCCAGGCCCACTTGTCAAAAAAGAATACTGTCTCCAGGAGGTGCAGAGTCGCATGGCACAAATATGCATTGTCCCAAATACTACAATATGGCACACCAAATATGCAGACCCGATAATATCCTGCTTCAGTTCAATTTACATCTCAGGAGACAGAACCTGTCAGGCTGATTACATCCACATAACCTATAGGACAATAACAGTGTTTACATTTATATTGGTCTATTGCTTATTGTAAGTAATTATACAGTGGGTACGGAAAGTATTCAGACGCCTTTAAATTTTTCACTTTTTGTTTTATTGCAGCCATTTGTTAAAATCGAAAAAGTTCATTTTATATCACCTGATCATAAGTATTCAGACCCTTTGCTGTGACACTCATATTTAACTCACATGCTGTCCATTTCTTCTGATCCTCCTTGAGATGGTTCTACTCCTTCATTGGAGTCCAGCTGTGTTTAATTA
>JAVQJD010101484.1:0-17229 GCA_036023655.1 Nannoperca australis
TGATTCGCAGCAGGGGTGAGGATGGTGGGCTTGTGTGTGTGTGTGTGTGTGTGTGTGTGTGTGTGTGTGTGTGTGCGCGTGCGTGTGTGTGTGCGCGTGTGTAGGGTCTCTCTGTTGCCACTGGAGACAAGGGATGAGATGCAGGCCCACCCACACACCAACACCAACACACCCACACACACACACACACACACACAAACCCCGAATGTGGAACCTCCAAAGCTGATTAGTCAAACTTGTGATTTCCAATTTCAAACCCGCGACACAAATCCCACACTTAATATTCATGCAGAAAGCGGTTAGGTCCCCCTCGCTGTCCCGTGCTGCCCCGAGGGCTGTGGGTTGGATGGCTGGGTGAGTTGGGGGAGGAATGGGGTGCCTTTTAATCAGCTTAGTTAAAAGGATGGAGATGAGGAAAAAGAGGTGGATGACAGGAAAAAGAGAAAAGTAGTCATTTTTGCTACTTGATTGGGTAGGTGGTGCATTGGTGAAAGAACCCACCCCAATCACACACCCACCCATGTCTTATTCAATATGCAGGCGTGGTGGTGACCAATACAAACAGACAGCAAAATGTCATTTTTAATGAAAGTGTTTACAACACATCTTTCATAGTGTTTGTTACGTGTGTGTGTGTGTGTGTGTGTGTGTGATTTTGCTCAGGCTTTTGTCAGAGAGCACACACATCATAAACAGGATTACGGCCGCATCTGACAGACATCGTTTCTATTTTAGCGAGGGTGACTTTACCGTTGCCACAGTTTGTGTGACTCCCCCGTCTGCTTCTTTTAACCTTGTAATCAGAATGGCATGCTGTGTCATCGTCACTTCCCCGCATCGGCTGAAAGAGCTGACAACGAGGGAGGGATGAGTGTGAGAACAGAGAGTGTGAGAGTTCATCTCTCTCACTCTCTGTGGGGAGGAACAAGGAGGGAAACGGACCAAACAAAAGCAAGCAGGGATATAAAAGTGGAAGCTGGACAAGCTAAAAGTTTGGTGGAATAGAGTTTTAACCACCTTTTCAGCCCTAGGCAGTTTTTGCTTGCTTTTCTCTCCCTTCGTTTAAAGGCTTATTGCATAGTCACCATGTCGTAGCTAGGGGGAGTCATATATGATTACTTTCAGAATAAGTTAGGCTACTTAGAAATGCTATAATTTACCATGCCACTGGTCCTATACATGTATACAGGCTTTTCAAAGTGGCAGGTGGGTTTCCCCATGGAGGCTCCAAACTATTTCACGGGAGGCTTTTTGCGAGCTTTGTCTGAGGGAAGGCCCACAGTCTCAGACTCTGAAAAAGAGAAGAACTGACATCTCTGTGATGAAAATGAAAAGTAAAAGTAGAAAAATACTTCATGAAAATGAAGTATATGAACATTAAAACTCAGGTAAATCAACAATACCAAAAAACGTAGTGGAAAAGGAGGATGTGGGTGTGGAGGAGGGGGCTGCAGTGGCAAACAGCGTTGGCATGAAGGTACCTGTGAGAAGTGTCACGTTATAAATGCTTATAAAGGTGTTACTAGTCAGCTGGTAGCCAAACAGCTGATGAATGAGCCACAGGAACAGAAAGAAGAAGCTGATGCCAAATAGCTAATGCAAGTGTGACTTCAGTGGGCCGCCTGAAGAAACGCAGTGCTCTATAGTTGTATGTTACAAATTTAAATTAGATGATTATGAGGCCAGATCTACAGTTTATATGTGTGTTTATGGACATGTATACATGATGAACATCAGATACTGCCATCACTGGAAAGAGTAAATGATTCCAGCACTATGTTATGACTGAAATAAAATTGTGTCAGTTGTGCTCAAAGGGATAAAGGTGTGAAAAGCTATAACTGATGAGATGATATTGTATTTTGACTTTTGGTTTCACCACAGCACCAACAGAGAATGAGTAAGAGAGAATGATGAGTAGACACCAGAGTGGAGACACAGCTGGAGAGAGATAAACGCAGAGAGTTGACGAAAGAGCGAAAACTATTAGGAAAACAACAAGCAGAAGGTGAGAAAAAACAAAATAGCAAAGAAAGAGACGCAGTGAACCAAGCAGAGGTAGACAAAAAGATAGAGATTAAACCAGAAGAAGAGAATCCAGGGAGGCGAGCCGACCTCCACCTCCCACAGAGTGAGAGTGATTGCAGTGAAGAGCCTTTCACCCTCCCACACCTCCCTGTCGGGGCCACAGCTGTAGACTCCCATCCCATCACTCATTCGGACAGAGCGGAGCGGTGCGAGATGTTTCCAGTCTCCACCACGCTCCATAACTCAACCCATCTTCTCCACAGAGATGCTCCTTAAACACCACCCCCCCCTCCCACCTTCGCTTTCATCACTTCCATCAGTCTGTCTTTAAAACAACCATTGGAAGATATGAGAAGCAACAGCCAGTGACCATCAGCGTAACTCTCCACATATCTAGCAGCCTCATCCCTGCAGGCCCGGGGGAGAAGAATGTGGCAGGCATGTGGACGGTGTTGCTCCTCAGGGAGACTTTAGGAAAAATGGCAGCAATAGAGTCTACAGGGGCTATAATTCACCAGGCTGGCTCCATGATGCTGTGACACGGTTATTAGCCATATAAACTAGAGCTGTCACCGTGTCATTATTGCTCACATTCATGTGAGACCATCCTTTCCTTTTTATTTACTTATTTCCTTTTAACCAGCTTTGGGCTGCACTGCTGATAATTCATTTTATTTTGTATCATGGCAATGTGATTGATGCCTCTGGCCAAAACACTTTTGCTTTCCTTTTGTCGTGATTTTGCTTTGTTTTCCAACTATCTGACTGCGAATAAAAACACACACTGGCACATTTACAGGACATAGATGTTAATTAGGTGGCTGTGTGCCTGCAATGTGTTGACAGCAAGTAAACACAGCGGAGCAGGCTTCATGTGTCGACTCTGTTTCCTACAGTCCTCTGCACAACTGCTCATAGCATTACATCACTTAAAGGCTGTGTAAAGGGAAATCAGAGATTTACTAATAAACACATTGTACATGTGAAAAGACTGCGAACTATGTTGTACTGAATTTTTCATGGTTTTTCATGGCTCGATGACACACTGGAGTCATACTGAGCATGACCCCTCCCTAAAAGTGAAAGGATTGTGCTACTGGGTTAGCTCACTGAATGAAAGTCTGTCACTGAGCAGCGGCTCAGTAGTACAGTAAAGTTATCTACCAGTGCCTTCAGCGGACGCCCCCAGTGTTTCAGAGCAGAGAATACTGCTTATTTTTTATATACCTCATTTTATGCATTATTGTTTTAATCATTCAAATTTGGCTGGGTGGTTGATACCTACTTGTTGATACTTTACCAAGATAAATACATAGTTAATTATCATTTAGTGACCATTTTGATAGTTTTATATGTCTGTGTTTATACATTTGACTGTCTGTCAACATGATTGAGGAAGTTAGGTTAATTAATTTGCTTTGGATAGTGCTAGACAACATTTTCAAAATGGCTACAGTGTTGTTTTTTGAATTGTTCTTCTTAAACTTCTTATGTTTACCTATCTAATAATGCAAAACAAAAAGCAGAAGAAATGATACAATGTTAGGACACACCTTTTTAAAGGGGCACCAATTTTACACTTTTTCTTTTAGTTTTCTTGTTACTTAACCCGTGCACATCAGGGTTACCCAGGATTGGGCTAGGGACATCAGATTTTCCAAAAAAATTTTTTTTTTGTCTGTCTGTCTGATGTGACTTCTAAAACTAGTCACTTTAACACTTGAAGTACACTTTTTACTTACAGAAAATATCCACTCAAAAACCATAACCGTGTTTTAAAACTGTTGTTGGCATTACATTTGGGACAATTTTGTATTTTATTTTCTAATTCTCCCAGAAGTTAATTTATAGTGCATTTATAATTGAGTCACCTATCACAAACATGAATTTGAATTAATTAATTGGCCTAACAGAATCAAATGATTTAATTTAGTAAATAGGTTTAATTTACATTTTAAAATATTGAGAGGGGACTCTTCTCTTAATTTGAGTGCCAGTGTGTTATTTAGGCTCACTTTTAACATAAAACGCTGCTAGCTTTACAGAACTAAAATTTAGTTTTTCCATTTGGGCAACTGTGTTATGACAGTATCTAAATATGCCACATCAGGTACAAGTCTCCCCTACAGGTTTGGAAGACTATTTTATGAGCCGAGTTGCAGCGAGGTCAGGGTCTCTCTGGCTTGTGAGATAAATAGACTGTTAGTCAGTGTTTACACCTGGGTCAGGCTGATATATGTCCCCCCTGGTTAGGAGAGACATAAAAATCAAATTCTCCTAGTCATCTTTGTCCACCAGTCTAACATCACAGCCCATCATTCCACAGATATGACCGGGAGTTATGGGCTGCAGGTTCGATTAATGCTGAACAGAGAGAGAATGCAGGACAAGAGAGAAGATTTATGGTTTATGGAGGTAACAGAGTCAGAGTCACAGGGGGGTCCCGGGCCATGCCGATGAGGCTCGTTGCAGAGGGGAAGAAACTGTTCTTATGGCGTGACGTTTTGGTCCTGATGGACCGCAGCCTCTTGCCAAAACCTCATACGCACATTTTGCATAATGCATAGTACCTTTCTTTAATACTTCTTCATCGATGTCTAATCTTTCATCACATCACTTATATTCTTTCACAATAATGTAACCCTGGTTGGTTACTGCATGGTAACTACTTCTGGCTCATAAGCAACAGCAAATCCATGGGAGCTGCTTCTTTGATGTAACTTTGTCCACTTTGATGACCAACAACAGAACTCTGACAACAGACAAAATACATCAACATAAACTACATGCATTCAGCAAAGTGTTATGTGAAGGAATTCAATATCTCCACAAAACAAGGACATTCTAAGCTATAAAATATACATGTCATTTGTCATTCCAATTCACATCAGTACAAGGTAATCTACATATACACACATACATATACATATATAAATAAATATCTACAAAAATGGAATCTCATCTTCATACTTCCCTCTCCTCGGTTGAAATTCCCTTATATACTTTAATACAAATTCAATACAATACAATTCAGTACACCATGACAGCTAAATAAGTGGGAAATAGCAAAAATGATTATATGAACATGAGTTGGAAAAACAATGGGCCTTGAACCATTATTGAATATTTAAATGATTATGGTATAAAACATATAATTAAATTGTTTCAATAATCTCAATTGACATCACTAAAATAAGGTTAAAAAAAAAAATCTCCACAAACATCAATTTTTACAGTAAAATTTAAGTCCATCTTGCAACTTTTGCACTATTCACATTAATAATAATTAAACAACTAAATATGATTGTAATCGTATTTAGTTGTGATAGTTTGTAAAACTACTTATTTTTAAGTAGTAGTTATTTGTAGTTATTTGTAAAAACAACTACCACACCTTTTTACCCTAAATCTTTCCCTCATAACCTGAATTTGAACTAATCCTAATCTGAAGTAGAAAGATAGAAAAGAAGCTACTCATTAAGTAGAATTACATTTTAGAAAGTGTAAATGCAAAGATGGTGTAGGAATCTCTATCTGAAAATAAAACCATTGGAATTTGTGGCTAAGCTCTGTTGCATTTTGGCACCAAAATATTTCAGCTTTTCTGAAGACAGCCATCAGGCAGTGCAAGCAGAGTCTAGGTAGAGATACATTATGTATTGAGACGCAGCAACACACATGCATCAGTGCCCACACCAATATCGAATTACCCTGTCTGGTAAACACTTTCGGTCCAGTCCATTTTCATGTTTGAACCTCAAATTCTAATTTGGTCCTGCACTAAATTACCCACAATTACCTTTTCAGGGCTGGTTCACTACTTTTTTCTCACTCCATCTCACTCTCTCTTTCCATCTCTGTCAGTCTGACTCCCTCCTTCACATGCTCTCACACACACACACACTCACATGCAGGGCAGCTTAGGTGCCCTGAGGAGTCGCTGTCAATCACCCATCAGGCTCCCAGGTCAATTTGCCCGGCTGCCAAATGTGTCGTATCGGTGTGCTTCCCGGTGTCAAGAGCCCTCATTACAGGCCAAAGGCTAAACCAAGGAAGTGAATGAGGCTTTCCTCTTCATTATTTCTAGTCCCCCGTGACCCCCTAACCTCCGTGTTCTCTCTCTGCACCTCAACACTGCCATCCCCCATACCTGGCTATAACAACAGTCCAACATTTAACCAACTACACTGGCATAACCCTGTTTCCCTGCAGGCCATGGCCCTCCTGCTGCCTGCAAATCCACTCATGCCTCTAACTACTTCTTTGGCTTTCTTTGCTAGTTTTCTTCCCTCTCCTACCTTTTTGTATTTCCCTTCCAAGCGCCCTGAGGAGCAAGTAAAAAGAGAAGTGCTTGACAAGGAGCCTCTGAGTAGTGTTATCCCACAATGCACTCTACATGGTGGTCATTGCTTCATGTGTTTAAGTGTCAGAGAGAAAAGGAACTAACCTGGCGCTTTGTTAGATGCTGAAAGCTCGGCCAGCTTGCTCATGGGATACCAATTGGGAAAACTCATATGACAGCAGCATCGTCAAATGCTGCAAAATGTTAGGTATATGGCAAAGATATCCAGATTTCCGGTTATTTGTTTCATCATCTATCTGGTTTGTTTTTCACTGGATCAATCTGATCGGTAGAAGCAGCCCGCAGCATGTTCAGTGTCTTATCGTTGGCCAGGTACCGTGATGCCAGAATCCTATTGGCGGGATGATTATTTTACCCCCTGATTATTAATTCACAAATCAATTAACTGTCATCGCAGCATCTGCCTGATGAATCGCTCGTAATTAGCCCGTAGGTGTAACAGAGCAGTCCTCTGTTATCTACCTCCCCTGCCCGCCTGCGTTCTGGCCATGCTGGCTGATGTGAGCTTAGATGGCTTTCCTGCACATTAGCCTAATACAATTAAACTAATTATTGATTTTTGTTTCGCCTCTGTGCAATTCATGGCCCAGATAGCACTCTGTGAAATAAGGCCCTGATTTCTAGGTAGATAAATAAGAACGACCAGAAGCGTTTGGCGAAGGATGGCTGTAACTTTAGAGCCCTGTTTGTTTTCAGTGTTGAACCCCACAAGGCTAGTATGGCCACAGAGTTTCATATTATATGGGACATACAGAGGAGCAAACAAGGTTATCTGGAGACCTTGATGGCTTCACCTCACTAACACAAAGTCTCCAGTGTTTGTTTACTTGTCCATCATATCAGGAAGTAATTTAATCACACACAACATATGTGCGTGTATGAAATACAAGTCCTTAGCTTAATCAAAAAGGTTACATATCATTTTCACCCTGAATACAGTAAATATGAATCAGTCACTTTTTCTTCAAACTGTCAGTAACCCAAATGAATAATGGTGTAAAGGTGGTGCAGTGTTGAGCAGCCACAGTAATTAGGTATTACTGTTGGATAAAAAGCCAAAAAGCATTATACTGCAGATACTAAATATAAGGGGATTTCTAGATGAGGCAAATTGGAGACAGAACATTCTAATATTGAAAACAAAATTGTCCCTTGGAGTAATTGACCTCACCTGGCACAGTTTCATATTCTCTACATTTAGAGCAATAACACAACATGGTAAGCTCTGATTTGCTTTGCATTTAAAATCTTATAAAACCAAGTTAGAGAATTCATTTGGAGATAGAACCTTTCCTTTTTTCAAATTATAGGGCTATTGATAAATAAAACAAAAAATAACACAAAATGTTAATTACTTGTTAAAGAACATTTCCTTGTGCATAACTAATGTTACGCAAAATTGTCGATCAAACCTCATGATTGCCATGATGGCCACTAAATCAATGGGACCACTGTAACAGTGTATTGTTATCATGGCTAAGTGTGCCACTGTTGGCACATTTACAAACAAAAAGCGGGCATACATATGCACCATTTGGCCCCATGCGTGTGAGAATGTCAAGTAGCTTAACCCAAGGCCCGTTCATCTTTGCCTCCTCCTCCGTTCATCTCGACATACGCCAGTGTCAAGCTAAACAGCGCTGTGTGTAAAGCCTGCCCCTCACGGATAAGCCTCATTCAGTCCAACATATGGTGCTTGACCACAACAGGAGAAGAACAAAACAGGAAGTGTGGCGGGAGAGAGTCAAAGAGGAGGGAGCATTCTTAAAGCGGTTAGGAGGCACTCTAATCCTTCCTCCCCTACCAGGTGCTGAGAGAGGAGATAACCTGGGAAACAATGGCAATGGCCAGGCCTCTCCACGTAGAGAGTGTGTGTGTGAATGTGTGTGAAGGCTGCTAAGCAGTGGGGAGGTGGCAAGCTGAGTGAGTGACTGGGTGGGTGGAGGGGGAGAGGGACTGGCAGCAAGAGGGATAACAAGAGCGAGTGAGAGGGAGGGAGAGGCCTCTGCCTTTGTTTTGCAGGCCTAAACAGGGATTAGTGGCTTGCTGACGTTTTCTGTCACTAGCCACACTGTGACGACTGCTTAGAGTGGCCACAGCTCAATGAAAGTGACCGTGCTGAGAGTGACCCACCCCGGCTTAAAGCCTCACTGACTAATCTGTGTCTAAGAGCTACTGGAATGACCCCTACGGCTGCTGAAAACGCTTATGCTTGTGCACGTGTTAGAGCTCCACATTTATGTTCTAGTATCAACACGGTCACATTTTGTGTTTAAATTACTATTTTTTATATCAAAGACAAAACATATTTAGTGTCTTTTGTCCATTTGTGTTGGCTTCACTTTTGTGGCGCTGTCATGTCATCCATATTTTTATACAGTCTATATGTATATAGCTTCTTAAATTATAAGAAAATAGAATTTGCATAGTGGGTTCTGGCTCGCCTTTTAACTGAAAATGACAGCCCAACAAAAGCAAAGAAATGACCTGCTAGGTCACCCCAGATCCCTTTGTAAATCTGCAGCAAAAAAAAAACAAGCTGGGGTGATTGTGGCTTCGTAGGGGCCCATCACATTTGATTCGTTTTAAAAACCCTGTTAAAAGTTCAGCATGGCAAGTTTCCCCAGTTACCTCACCACCCACACACAGGCATTCACATATCTGGCAGCCCCCATTGTGCATTCTCTGTTTCGTGCCTCCACTGTGTAAAAAACTTTACTTCCGCCTGCAGAACTCAGCAGTCTATAGCACTCTTACCTTTTATAAAAGTGAAAGTCTACCAGGCAGGGACCAAAGAGAATGAGGCCTCTTTGTTTCTTTTTGCTTTTCATATTCATACCTGATTTGCCCTCAGCAGTGTCAGATTACAGGCAAATCACTTTTTGCTTTAACCTAGATCTTCCCCCTTGTTTTTTTCTTCTATCATTGCCTTACCTGCAAATACATTATTAGTTAGCTGTCTCTCACTTCTGCAATGGAAAAGTTCTCAATCACTCACATGTGTGCTTGGAAAGGAGCGTGCACATTTGAAAGGGAAAATGCTGGTGTGAGTTCAGGCAAAGGGAAAGGTAAAGTGGGAGGGAAGAAAATATAGAGTCAACTGAGATGGCAAGATCACAGCAGTTTTTTTAGACTCCAAGAACAGTCTAGTTTATCATACACTTTCCTCTTACTGAGCGGGAGGGAGGGAGAGGTGATATGGTGATAAAATGCCATGCCTAGCAAGATAGGACACGACACAAACTTGGCCGCCACTCAAGAGCCTTTCCACTTTTCACCCTCACACCAGGTGAAGGTTTTCTTTCTTTTTCTTTTTTAGCATAAAACAAGAACATTCTTCGCTGAGACAATTTTACAAGAGCAGAACTTGAATCGAGTCCCGGTGATAAGATCGGGAATGTAAGACTCCCTGATAGCGTCCTTGGATGAAATACAACCCCTATTCTTTTCCATATGTTTACAAATGATGTTCTGGCATTGTCTTCTAATGGGGATAGGTTATCTACTGCTAAACGTTATGTGTCAAATGAACAGCAAGTCCATTGTTGTGTAAGTGATTGCTACACAAAAGCTACCTTTCTTTCTGCTTCTGGAAAATTCAGTTTATTTGTTTAACTTTGAGCCACAAAAAGCCGCCTCTGTGCTCGACAATGTGGAACATCTGACTGCGCTTGACATGTGAAACATCCGACATTATCAGAGCAGTGGAAGCTATGTTTTTTTAATCAAGGCTGTCTTTGTTTGTCCAGCACAAACGGGGGTACGTGAGGAGAGACCATCAAATGCCATGGTCTGGAGGTTTTGGTGGTTACGGATGTCCCCGGGCCTGTCCTCAGCACATGATGGAGATAATGTTACAATGACCACCTTGTCCGGCTGCTGTGGGAAGAGCGGGGGAAAGCATGTAGCCTAAGAATTGAGCTCCAGTAGTGTGTACTGAAGTGTGTACTGGAGTGTGTACCAGTCTGTTTTTACAAGCAGGAGCCACAAAAAAGTGAAAAGCATCTTGGCGCAAACTAGTTTATGAAATGCTGCTGCTTCGGAGAATAGCTGTGGCTTGTTGATGTTAAGCTGAGAGGTATCTGATAATGAGGCATGTGTTTTCTTGCAGAAAAGAAAAGGAAAAACACTGACGCAAACTGTTGAAAGGAGCTACAAAACCTTTAGCAACTATCTTCTTCTGGTAGAGCTTGTTTTATTCTTATTGTCTCAAATGTAGTAATCATTAATCAATTTAGTGATTATTAATTTATCGCTGTATATTGCTGTGCTGACAGTTTGAATGTCTTTACTTTCATTACAAGAGTAATTGGCATATTGACTTTTCTTGGAGGATGGTGGTATTTGTTCCAGTCTGATTGCACCTTTCCATTTCAGACCGTTAGTGTTTTTTTTTAACTGAGTCTCCTTGTTACCATCCCAAGGAGATGCCCTTCATAAATATTGATGTTTAACCCGCTTGCCTTACAACGCACAGTCTCCGTTCCACACCAGGTGTTTGGGAATATTCTTAGGCATCTAAATCCAGACCTGGTTATGCCGCAGATAGCAAGATGTTCTCTTAGAAATCCTGTTTATTCTCCAAGCCTCCGTTAAAGAAAAAAGTGTATTTTCCAGCACTCGGTTCCACTAGCCTAGCACTCCTTTCTCGCTTGTTTTGATCTTAGGTGACAAGTGAGGGCTTTTGCAGACGGAAGAAGAAGCAAACAGCGTGCCACGGAGAAGGTGGCTTTGATAGTTGAAATTAATGAGGCTGGATATGTTTGGCTCCGCTCATTATGCCTACACATAGACCCCAAACCCTGGGGGCCCTGGAGCTCTGCTTCTCGTCTCTGTGCCGTGATCTCTCTGTCTCCTGATTTAGAGCCTCCTCCACTCTTTTCTCTTTCTTCCTTTACTACTTTTCCTGTCTCCATTTCCACCCACACCTCACCCCCATCTCTCAAACTCTCTCTTTCTGTGGTGCGTGGAGGAGAGAGATAATATAATCAGCCGTGCGTGGTGAGAACAATAAGTGTGTTGTGTCGGGCTGACACGAAGCAGACACCTCTTCAGAGCCACCTTAACATTCCACTTCAGCCCTAACTGCATGTGGATGGAGGAAGGCAGCGGAGTGCAGCAGCTGACAATGTTTCCTCTCTCTGTCAAAAGGAGCTACCAGGGCCTGGAGATGTGCATTTAGTCCAGCTCTACAGTTGTGGGTAGTGTGCCTGTGAGCGTCTCTGACTACCCATGCATGAGTTAGTGATCGTAAATGTGTGCTCATAATTAAGAGTAAGAAGTATACATTTTTTTGTGCGCTGGACTTCCAGAATGAGACTTAACAAAAGCACCCAGTGTGTGTTTATGTCTCTGTGATTGTGTGTGTTGGGGTTTGATGGGCTTGAGGTTGGTCCTGAGATAAGGGGAACATCTGTTGGTCTGTCTTTATCTCTGGCAGCGCTCCTGGCACTCCCTAGTAAGAAGCCCCATCTAATCAGAGCAGACACAGAGTCGTGTGTGGGGTGGGGGGGTGGGGGCTGCCAGCTCCGTGGCTCGTCCTGTCTCAGCCCTGGCACCGGAATACAAAGAGAGGGAGATGCAGATTTTTTTTTATGGTTGCCATCTTTACACTTTGTCCCATTTTGGCAACATTCTGTTGCTGCACATAGCTTGTTTTTAGGTTAGTTCCTTTGGTTTGTCTTTTTTATTCATGCAAGGAAACTGCAGCAAGCATGCATGTTATTACAGCCTGCTTTACACTGATACAGTTTTATATTCACACCTGGGGCTGCCAAGTACTGTACAGTCTAACTACTAATGGCACGGTTTAAGTGTTTTGCTTAAGGATATCTTGAAGGTAGTTGCTGAGGAAGGGCCTGGTTATTTTTTCACTTCCATCACCCAAAGTTTCTAACCAGCCTGCTTCTCTACCCTCTGGGCTAAACATACTCACACTGCAGCAGTTCCAGCCTCCAGAAGACAAAACCTAGTTTTGCTAGTATGTCACCACTGCTGCCATTGTATGCCCTTTTGCTTTGACTTTTAGTAGTCCTGACAAAGTCAAACACCTTGACATGAATTGTCTGATATTGACTGCTAGGTGGTCTCACTGTGTATCAAGATCGACTTCTTCCATGTTTTTCCTATCTAGAGCATTTCTTTTGCTCTGCTTGTGTGTGTGCGCTTGTGTGGGTGCCTGTGTGTGTCAGGGTAACCAGCAGTGACACCGACCTGCTAGGCTGTATGGATCAGGTCCTTAGGAGGTCTAATGAATCTAGGTGGGCCTTGTCACTGTGCGCCTCCACGTATTGTCCTGCCGATCATGAGACCTGACAGGTTTATGCAGCTGTGGCGACTCCCTGCAGGGATGCAGCAGGAGAAGGCACCCAGGAGCGAGCGCACACACGCACGCACGCACACACGCACGCACACACACACACACACACACACGCACGCACGCACGCACGCACACACGCACGCACGCACGCACACACGCACACACACACACACAGACACACACACACACACACACTTTTTCACCAGACTGATGCACATGCATGCAAAGTTCAGTTCAAAGAAGCATTAATCATGCCCTTTATCACTGTTTACTAAGCAAAGCAACTTGCTTTTGAAGTACAGAACAGCCAGAAGGCTTGGTGGTTGTTTCCAGAGAGAGATGAGCTCATTTTGTCAGTTGAAGTAGATCTAATACATGAGTGCATAGTTGCATGTATCATGTATGCCTTCTCATATAGGTCAATATCTGAAAAGAGATTTTGCCTATTATAAATAATACTGTTTCTGTTTATTTTTGGTATTGTTGAACTGACTGGGCCTCTTTGAAGACAATCGCCCCTATAACACACACACTCAGCAACAAATGTAGTTGTTTTGTATTCTCCGACATTCAGGCATTCATTTTCATTTCAATAACTGTGAGGAAAAACATTGGCACCAGGAGATACCATCTTTCATTTTCTATAACTGTGAGTCAAAGATTATTATTTCCCCTCTCATCTCTGTAATGAAAATTTATTCTAACTAGAGGGGCTTGTATTTATGGGAATTAATTCACGAGTGAATGGGCGATGTTGATAGGAACACAGGCCGACATTTGAATTACGTATCCTGCATATTTGGGTGAGGGGTGTGTACTATGTTTGTTTGCTTTTGTTTTAGTTTTTTTTTTTTTTTGTGATTGACTTGAATGAATGTTTATTTTGTTCCCTTCATCAATCTGACCACAACTAGATTGAATTGTAATCTTATACTTGGACTGAATTATGTCTTGAAAATGATTCCCTTTCATTCCACGTTTAATCCCAGAAAATGACAAAACCAATTTATCCAGCAAAATGGCTCCCACCTGTAGCATGTTTCTTCCCTGACAAGCTGACACATGGACCTTCCCAAATATGGGCTGCTGATTCACTCTCCCCATTTTCAAAGGTCAAAAGTCACACACCGAACCCCCATAATGACTTAATCAATGCAATTTTTCTATTTTTATCCTTACCATTTCAACTTACACAGAGGGAGACCTTTGACTTGTCAACCCCTACACCCCCAAGAGCTATGCTGCCTTTGTTATGCTGAGTCTTAACAGGTGTCACTTTCACTGCTGTGCTATTCCGTTGGCCTGTTTAGATAAATGCCAATTTGAAGCCCTGCTTGTCAGGATACATTATGGTGTCACATCTCACGTTGGAGAAATGCCAGAAGTCTTCTTGTTTTCACACATGTCATTTAAAGACAGCCCCTCTTTCTCCTGAGCAAACACTCATGGATTTAAGAGATTGAGGCGAACTGAAACTCTTCTTCTGACTCGGTGGGGAAAAGAAAGTTAAGAGTGCAGGAAATGGTAATGGCAGGTGAGTAGAGGGAACAGCTAAACAGCTAGACTTTTGGGTGAGTTTTAACAGCGCTATGGTTCATCTTAGCCTTGAACTGTAGTGGCAGCAGTGGTTTTAAAAGTGCTTTTTTGGGGAATGCTCAGGTAGGCGGTTATCATGGTGGTTGCTGCGCAGCAATGTGAACTTTTTGTGAATTGATAACTTTTCCTTTTGGGGTTGCTTTGGCCTCATGGACCTTTACTCAAACTTAACTAGACCTGTGTTTATAACTTACTTGGCACTTGACTACATCACTACACATGCATCTATTTATGTCCATAAGACAAATGACATCTTTCATTGGACTGACTTTGAAGAAGCCCTTTAGCTGTTCTAGGTTCAGACGCACCCTCTCCCTCAACTTTACTATACAGGTCTACTGGAAACACAGTAATGCAGCAATAAGGGCCAACACCAGCACTTTGAAACCTTCCAAGCTCATACCTCTGGAGGTAGGCAGGCACGGAGGAGATAAGGCTAAGCCTCTACCTCTCTTTTTTCCCTTCCTCTCTTTCTCTACTGTGCTCCCTTACCTTTTCCTTTGCAGTAAGCTGAGGCAGATTAGGGGGGGTGACATATCCACCATTCAGCTGTCCTATTGTGACTCTTTGATGTTCCTCCTCATAAAGTTATAGTAGGGAGATCTATCAGTCATTGCACGGTGTGATATGACTCTAACAACCTTGAAGCAGTCAGCATGTCCAATAGAACTTTAGTGGATGGTTGAGTCACATGGGGCTACTAAACCTGCTCTAAATTGATCGAACTGCTTCAAGAAGTAGGAATTTTCATTGTACTCACTCACATACATTTTTAACAAATAATAAAGAGGCAACAAATGAAATCTTGGAGATGAGAGCACAGCATGTTTGTTTCAGACAGTGTTCTTTGGTGCAAGCTGTTGTGTTCAGGGCCCCCATGTTGTTTCTATGGGAACCTAGGGCTTGTCAACGGATCAAGATATTTTTGTCTGCTGAGTGAAGTACTTGGCTGCCCGTAGCTATCATCAGTGGTACAGGTGGTAGATCGTAGCCATCAGCTACTCCTTTTCTCATCAGATTTGTTGTTGCTTGTTGAGTTGGCTCCTTATATCTGTTTGTTTCCTTGGTAGGACTGAAATAAGTCACTGGTGTGTTTTTTCACAGCATTATATGTCTGTATCTGTCACTTTGCCTTTTACTGCACTGCAGCGTATGTTCATAAGTCCAGCAACTGGCATCATGTGCCATACAATTTTTCCTGTTTTTATAGAGTGTGATGTTGTGTGTTAGGGTGATGGGGAGTGTTATGTCTTCTCTGTTCAGCTGAGCACAAGGGGGAGTCTTGCACCCCCAATATGTCAGTTCATAGCAGGGTGATAAGCACAGTAGTAGGAAGGTAAGCACCCAACAGTCTTGTAAACATAGGTAATGATTTGAAATTTGTTCATAGAAGTAGCTCTCACTAGCTGCAACAGCACAGTCTGAGCAAATATCTAGAATGTATGTCATGTTCTGGGTCCGATGGCCAGCACTGGGCCCCTGAACAATTAAGGGTTGCCCCCAACATTTGGTAAGTGTGCTCACTAGTCCCTGTACCCTGTAGTGCAGCGAACCCTAATTGGCGGCCCGTGGGCCAGATCCGGCCCGCGAGAGCCAAATGTCTGGCCTGCGTCGACTGCTGCTCTTCGTTTATTTGACCTCATCCCACACCATCCCACTTGACCTCCGACCTACGCCACAGCTCTCTATGGTTCCCGTCTAGCTAAGCTGCCTGTCATGTAAGCAAATAATTACCAATAAGTCTTTGATCACCAATGACTGCCCTGAATCAACAACAACATGGTCTGCATGAACCAGTCGCCCAGGAAAACCGTAAGTTAAATTCTGCCTGGACTGATGAGTTTTGTTTTGTTTCATCGGATCACGCCGATGCGAAACCGACATGCTTGATATTCATGCAGACCGTAGCTGTCTGCAAAGCAGATCATCTAAAGCGGCACTTCAACACAATGCATGCTGCCAGTTTTAATGCCACCTATCCTGCAAAATCAGACCAGCGCAAACAAAAAACAGCAAGTATGACAGCATCATACAAACACTGCATCATTGTGTGTTTCATGGAACCGTGCTAAAGCTAAGAAGCCATTTGCTGATGCTGAGTTGATTAAAACCTGAGAAAAAAATCAGCTTTTGTGGTTCTGTTTGCCAGTTCTATCAGCATTAATGTTATTAACTGTAAGCAGAAATATGTCAGGTCTTTGTAGAAAAGTTAACCCAGTGATCTTTGCCCCAGGATGCTCCTTTGCTGCTGTGTGCCACTTGTTGTAGTGCTCTGTCATGTTAGTTGCTGTTATTAGAGCTCTGTGTTGGCAGAGAGACACTGATAAATGAAATGCTTTTGATTTGAGTCAGATATAAAAAGGTGTGCATAATCCAGGATGTTTATTTTTCAGTGTTGGTGGGTGTGTACGTGTTTATTGGGGCATTTAAGTAATTTAATTATTGATTTTTATTGTTTCAAATGTGAATGTTCTGTTCTTATGTGGAATCACAAGCCTAAATTGTTTTTACTACCTGTAATGATTAAGTCCCTGGAGGAGACCCAGGAGCAGGAACCACACAATGGGCAGGGATATGGCAAGTTTATACATCTCACCTGACGAGATGCTGCATCAGAGGGGCAGAAAGTTGCAGAGCAGCAACAGGAGCCAGTCTTTTCAAAATGAAGCAGGAAGTGCCCGAGTCCTACTCAGCCCGTGACACTACCCACCACTACTACTACTATTACTACTACTACTACTACTACTACCAATAATAATAATAATAATAATAATAATAATAATAATAATACAAATAAAAATAACAGCAGCAGCAACAACATTATCTGTATTTAGTGGTGCAATAGAAAAAAACGCAGATGTTTTGGCCCTTGGCTTGGCATGCTTGACATAATTCAGCCCTTGGAGAAAACTAATTGGGGAAC